>BQNB010064600.1:12725-35257 GCA_026074375.1 Tanacetum coccineum | reverse complement strand
CTACTCTAAAAAGCTAAGCAAATCTTAAATAAGCAGAAATAATAAGCTAATAAGCAAAAGTGAACCAACAGTACTAACAGAATTAACTATCAGTACTAACTTGGAGTTAGTACTGCTAGCCTTAAGTTAGTACTGCTACCAGCAGTAAACTCTAACTTTTTCTCAAATAAGCCAAATTCAAAATAAGCTAAAATCACCAATAAGCCAAACTGAAAAGTGGGCTTTAGGAAATAAGCTCACCAATGAGTTCTTATTAAGCCCACCTATTTACTTTTTCAATTAAAGATCTAGATTAAACACAATAAGCAAAAAATGTTTACACTACTTTTTTTTGGATTTTTATGAAAATAGCACTTTTAAGACCTACATTAAGCTAAGAAAATAAGCCAAACTTTGAAAACCTTTTATCTAGCCTTCTTACCCTAATCCTAAATAAGCTAATTCAACAAGCAATTAAGCTAAATTAAGCAAGAGAAACTCAGCAGTACTAACTTAGAGTTAGTACTGCTAGCTTTGAGTTAGTACTGTTGGCTTTAATAAAACACAAAAGAGAACTAGCAGTACTAACTATGGGTTAGTACTGCTTGTTCCAAACAGTCCTCAAAGTTTTCACAAATCATTTTTTCTTTTTTTTCTTTTTATTTTAAGCTGATTAAAAACAGTTTATCAAATAACAAAATAAGACACTTATAAGCAGATTTAAATCAAGAATAAGCACTTAAATAAGCTGAATCAATCTAATAGTATTAACTCATAACTAATAGTACTTAACTAAGAAATTTGTACAAATCACTTTTAAACTAACAACTAAGCAAGATAAGCACTAAACCTCATGCTAAAGCATAAATAAGCAAATATAGGTAACAAATAAGCACTATAAGCAGTTCTATAGTAAATAAGAAAAATAAGAAAAAGAGAGACTTACAACTCCCTTGCTTAAACAGGGTTAAATAAAGAGTCTACGAGCTCTAGCTTGTATAAAACAAGCTAGTGTGAGTCTATAAGCCCTTTCAGAACTGGCTTATCATCCATAAGCTGTGGTATATTTGAGTGTGAAATTTTTTACTTAAATTCTTAGTATTTGAGTTAAGACAAATGACTTATATGATTTTAAAAGACTTAAAACATATTAAGTAAAGCTACTAACAAAGGAAATACAGAGATTCAAAAATTGACTTAAAAACTCCAAATTTGCATTAAGACGAAAATTAAAGTTACAAGACTTGGAAGAGTAAATTTGCATAAAAATAAGCTAAAATTTAACTAAGAAATCGATCCTTTTTCTTGGGTTACAATGACCATATTTATACTAAAAACTTCCTCCTTGGGTCTTCCAGCTGTGCTTTCTTCTGTGTTTCTTTGTAGAGACAAAAACCCAAGTGTGATTGTTGTGTGAGGTGATTCTAAAACAAATCTCAGCTATTCAATCTTCTTGTGCTTCTTTTTGAGTCAATCTAGCCATCGAAATTACTTGAAAATGGTGAAGGATTGCCAACATGGCAATTATAAAGCTGGGGGGAGATAGTGGAGGAGGGGGGAAGGTTTTATCCTCTGAATTTTTCATGGTTGCAGGATAAAAGGGAAGAAGAGAACCCGTGATTGGTTCTTGGGTTCTGTTGGGCGGGAAAAATGGCTTTGGGTAAGTTGGCAGCTTTGGCCCCTCATCTCATATATCTTCATTGCAACTTTTCGATTTCAGCCCTTGTCTTTTTATTCTTGTAATACAACTTGAGGTTTGGCAATTTTAGTCCCTCAAGTTGTATTTTCTCCATGTGGTTAACTTTTGACTTTGTCGGGGTTGACTTTCCTGTTGACTTTTTGGACTTTGACTGACTTTGGCTTCGATTTGACTTTGTCTTTTCCATTCCGTGCTTGGTTTTGTCGTTTTTGGCTTTCTTTTTGTCCTTTTCTTGAATATCCGTTTCCTGCACAATTCAAATGCAAAACATACAAATACAATGTATTTTTGGTACGTTTTTAGTCATTTAAGTCCGTTTTTAATGGAAAATGGTATGTGTAATTAAGCATATACCAGAAAGACTCCCCTGGATTTGCTTGGTAATATGAAGAGACAACATGCTCTAAGCCATGCTCCAAGTCTGCTTCCTCGAGCAACATCCACCATCACATGCGACTTCTTTATCTTGTAAAGCATCCGACTAGACCAGTTTGATATGCTTCCTAGCAGCTTGATTAGTATCCTGGCACCTCATCATGTGCATTACCGGTATAGCTGCAAGAAAGACTTATACCAAAAGCATAAACCTAGATAGAAAGCATCATAGCACACAGAATATACAAAACTATACAAAACCTAACTCACTTTCATATGAATCACGGTTGCATTTAGCGTATGCAACAAGCCTTTTAAACCACTTGGTGGCCCAAGTTGACGAGTGAAGTCTCATGAGGGTTTTCAGAGAACATACCCATAAAGTTTATTAACCAATATACACGGTTTTGTACAATTTCAAATATTTTAATGATTTGCAGGAAGAGATTACGGCGTAACCATCAGAGTTAGTTACGCCATAATTCTGTGGTAAATTTTTGAAAATTACTAGAATTAGTTACAGCGTAATCATTGCACACATAACACTACAACATAAATCATTACGCCGTAACTATAAGTGTTATGGCGTAACTTGCTGCATTTCTGCAACCAAATTACCACATAAAAACGAGTCAAAAAGACCTCGAATTCCATCCCTTTGCCATGAGGTACTGCAAAACCAAGTAAGAAATACAAAACCAACTACATACTAAACTAAGAGGATAAGTCGGGTTGTCTCCCGAGAAGCACTTTTCTTTTTCACCGAGTCTTTAAGTTAGACTCAAACCTCCAACACAGTCAACTTGGACATCTCCACATATGTCCAATCCTCTTGTCTCCTAAACCTGTTAATAATTGCTCATCCTGCACACTAACAAAACCCGTGCATTAAATGTGTAATAACAATATAACTGAGTAACAGAAGAGGAGCACATATTAATGGCAAATACGTGAATCTTGAATAATACCACATGAATAAAAACATCAAGGTTGAAAGGCTTAATATTAAAACACAAGCAGTATTAGAAAATATTTTTAAGATTTAGGCAATACCCAAACTATTTTTGGTGTCTCAGAACTTGTTACCACAATATGCCATAACAAGCACTACCAAGTCACGCCATAACCAAGCTTGAGACGCATTTTTTTATACGTTACGCCATAACCTGATGAACTGGTTACGTCGTAACAAAACAAGTTACGACGTAATCAAAAGAGTTATGTCGTAACAACACTTAATCAAACATGCAAGCACACACAAATAGGAAAAAGAATAGAAGGTTCAAGTACACACAAACATAAGCAAACACACATAAATTAATTAAACAATCAAAAATAACAAAAACCGTTCCCCGGCAGTGGCGCTAAAAACTTGATGAGTGATTTCCTTTAAAATAAACTACAACAGATTTTACATTTATAAAACCCTAACCACCTCGACCATGTTACGTCATAAACATTCTAATGCGACATTTAATCTTGTAATGTAACAATATGTTACGGCGTAATTTAAGCACCCGGTTATGTCGTAACCTTAGTCAGCAATATAATCTTTTCCAATAAATATTTTATGGCGTAACTCTTGCGGGTCGTTACGCCGTAATGCCTCGTCAACACCAAGTCTTCAAAATAATTAATTGATTATGGCGTAACTCCTGCGGAACGTTACGCCGTAATATCTTCCATAATGTGGTTTTTGTCGTATTTTATTCAATTCGCACTTTTTCCGCATCTTTTCCGTTCTAACGCCTCTAATTACTTGAATTCGCCAAATAAATGAATTAAGTACTGAATTCATATAAAAATGATATAAAGTGAGGCAATAAACGCTGGAATTTGATATATAAAAGTATTAATTATTTAATGTTATCACATCTACACATTTTTTGATATGTGTATTCAATCCCTATAATATTTCTCTTATATATATTATGTTGCGCGAAACTAACCCTTGATGTAGGTTAAGAGTTCATAACATATTTGATCCATAGATCCACTAGAGTCAATTTACAATGGGTCCTCAAGTGTCAAAGTAGATATCTTGGGATGATTTTACGGGGTTTATAGGAGCAAGAATTCACTAGGAATGATGCAAGCTCGCCTCTTTGTTCCAAGGATTGTAGTGTAGTAAAAGTCTCGCCTAAGTATCCACCTTTTTGCTTCGACAAAAGGGGGAGAAGAAGTGTAAACAAGTAACTTATACATTTTACTAAGAGTTATAGTTTACATATTTTGTCATCATCAAAAAGGGGAAGATTGTTGGTAGAAATATTACAATATTTAATCTATACATTCTCTTCATGTTTGGTGATGACAAACATGTAACTTATAACACATAACGTAAAGTGCTCAAGTTACGTGTAATCACAAATCATCAATGCATTCATACATCAACATCTCTCGACATCTCAAGTCTGCTTCAACAACAAATAGAAGTTTGCACCCGACGTAAATCACTAAAGGTATGAACAAACAAACTTTAAATTTGTTGGATGATCAAAGAAATAATTTTTGTCCTAAAGGTTACATTTTTATTAATGTAACAAAAGGTTTTTACAAAAATAATTAGACAAAGTATTTTTGTAAATATAAAAAATGTTGTAATTTAAAATAAATATTTGAATTCAAATTTTCACCCTAAAAACGGAAAAATCTGCCTTAGATAAACTTTTCCCGAAAAAGGACAAAATAAGAGCGTCTAAAAAATGGGCGGCCCCCTTAGCTCATAAGGGCGGCCTTCTTAGTGATAAGGGGGCCGGCATAGGAGCTAAGGGGCCGGCAAAAAAATATTATTTTTTCCCTATAAATAGGGACTGTTCCCACAGATTTTCTTACCTCTTTGCACATAGTTTTTCTCAGATTTAAAATTTTCTTCCAAACTTTTTCTTTAATCACTTAAGTTGTTATAAGTTTGTTTAAATGTGATCAAATCATCCATCCATTCAAGTGCAAAAGAAGAACTCTCGTAATCATCAAGATATGAAGTTATGTAGTTTAGTTAGTGTATTCGTGACACGTGTTACATTCACAATGTATAGATCGAGTTCATGTATTCCAAACTTGTGTAATAGTTAGATTGGGGTGGTCGTGTTAGTGTTTTAGGTGAAGTGAAGTGTTGATAGTGTGGTTAGTATTTTAGGCCTTAAAATACTAGCATGTGGTAGATTGGTTCTAGCTAATAGTATTAGAAATTAGTGTAAGCTATAAGGTATATTGGTAATAGCAAAGATTAGAACTCGACATTTGGCTTAGTGTCAGAAATTGGTGTAAGCTACGAGGTAGATTGGTTTTAGCTAAGATTAGAACTCGACATTTGGCTTAGTGTCAAAAATTGGTGTAAGCTACGGGGTAGATTGGTTCTAGCTAAGATTAGAACTCGACATTTGGCTTTGTGAATAAAATTGGTGTAAGCTACTTGTGTATGATTTTCTCCACCTAAAAAGAGTTTGTTGACTAGTGAAGTAACTCTCGAGTTGGGTACTCAAGGAGTGGAGTAGGGCGAAGAAGAGCTTCATGACCGAACCACTATAAATCTTCGTGTCTGGTTTGTATTTCCCTTTACCTTTCGCTTTACATTTTTATTTGCTTTATCGCCTTACATTTATATTTGCATCACATCTATATGTGTGTTAATTGTTGCTTATATTGTTTGGATGATAATTGTGTCATGGATATAAGTTAATATAGTGATTGTGCTCTTGTGAATATAAATGTATTATACACACTTCTCATATTGTGTCTAACTTGATCGGCAATTTGATACGAAACATTTTAAGTTTTTAAATGAAAATGTATTCACCCCCCCCCATGATTTGCACAATCTGTATTAATCTTAGATGTCTTTATAACTCCAGCTAATTCCTTTTCTCTTACCAAATGAACATCCAACTCAAAATGTTTTGTTCTTTCATGGAACACAGGATTAGCAGCTATTTGAATAGCTAAGCTACTATCACAAAACATTTCAACAAGATACAACCCTTTAAGCCCAACACTAAACAACAAATTCCTTAACCAGATAATCTCACAAGTTGGAGTAGCCATGCTTTTTTATTGTGCTTATGCAGAACTCCTAGAAAGAGTAGTTTGTTTCTTATTTTTCCTAGAAACTAATGATTGCCCTAAAAATATGCAAAAACCAGTGACAAACTTTCTAGACTTAGGACACTTAGCCTAGTCTGCATCAACATAAGCTTTAAGACTTAAATTAGATGCTTTATTAAACTGTAACCCCATTCCAGGAGAACCTTTTAGATACCTCAACACCCTTAATGCATCTTTTAAATGAGACTGTAAAGGTTTGTGCATAAGTTGGCTTAAACAATGCACCACATAACTAATTTCAGGCCTTGTGTTTGTCAAATATATCAATTTTCCCACCAATTTTTGATAACTTGTAAAACTGTTTAAGTATTTATCTTTCTCAGTTTCATTAAAACTCAAAACAATATTTTTAGGAAATGAAGTATCCACAGGCTTTGCAGCTAAAAGACCATATTCATAAAGAAGTTTAAGACAGTATTTTCTTTGAGACATACACATTCCTTAATCATTTTCTTAACACTTCTATCCCTAGAAAATACTTTAACTCTCCCAAATCTTTAATTTGAAACTTTATACTCAAAAAAAATTTAAATTTACTTATTCCTGATTCATCCTTTCCCTGTTATAACTATATCATTAACATAGACTAGAAGTGCAATAAACGCAGGTCCTCTACTTTTGATATACAAAGAATAATCAAATTTGTTTTGAACAAAGCCATGCTCAGCCAAGACAGCAGTTAATTTTGCATTCCACTGCCTTGGGGCTTGCTTTAAGCCATATACGGACTTGTTCAATTTGCAAACTTTATTCTTATCATCACAATCATAACCCTTTGGAATGGACATATACACATCTTTTATCAAGTCTACATACAAGAAAGCATTGTTAACATCTAACTGGTATAAAGACCATTCCATTTTAACATCAATATTAATTAAACATCTTACAGTTACCATTTTAACCACAAGACTAAATGTTTCATCGTAATCAAATCCTTCTCTTTTACTAAAGCCTTTGGCAACAAGCCTGGATTTATATCTTTTAATATCACCAGAAGACTTGTACTTAATTTTGAAAATCCATTTAGATCCAATGGCTTTTCTACCAACAAGTAAGTCACATATAATCCAAGTATTATTTCTGTTTAATGCTTTAATTTCATTATTTATAGCCTCAATCCAGTTATTATCAGATAAAGCTTCAATATAACTAGTTGGTTCCATAGATTTATTGAGGGTAGTAGCAAAACAGTAATTTGTTCTACTTAAACAATTAAAACTCACATACTTTTCAAGACCATATCTAACGTTTGACCCAACTACATAATCATTAAATCTAACAAGCATTCTTGAAGACCTACAAGACCTTCTTACACTAGGTGTCTGCTCATCATTGTCCTGATTTAACATTTCATTAGGAAATATTGGTGAAGAACTAGTATCAATTTGAATGCCCTCAGATGGACTTTGGTCATCAAAATAGGTTGCATATACCTCTTCGTGGTACAGATTAGTAGTATCAAGAGTTCTATTCCTAAGAAGAGGGTTACTACCATCCTTAACTGATGAAGTCCTCCCTTTATCATTGGGACTTTGAGATCTAATGTTATCAAAAAAACTTAAGTGATCACTCTCACTAACATTATCAAGAGTTTTAGAATTACTGGTGTTTATTTTGAAAGGAAAAATAGTTTCATAGAATTTTACATCCCTTGAGAAGAAAACATTTCTTGAATCAAAACTTAAAAGTTTATAATCTTTTTTGTTGTAGAATACCTTATAAAAACAAATTTTTTAGATTTAAAAGACAACTTATCATGATTATTTAAAATAGTAGCAAAACATAGACAAGCAAAAGATCTCAAATCGGTAAGACTAGGTTTCCATTTATACACCAACTCATAAGGACACCTACCATTTAGGACAGATGATGGCAGCCTGTTTATAAGATATACAACAGTTAGAACACAATCAGACCAAAACTTTAATGGAATTCCTCCCTGAAACATAAGACTTCTTGCTACATTAAGCAGATGTCTATGTTTCCTCTCAGCAATCCTATTTTGTTGAGGAGTATGAACACAAGATGTTTGATGAATAATTCCCAAATTAGAAAACATATAACTCATTTTATTATTGACAAATTCAGAACCATTATCAAACCTTACTATTTTAATTTTAATTTGAAACTAAATATGAATCATATTAATAAATGACACAAAAACATCAAACACCTCATCTTTAGACTTTATTAGATAAACCCAAACAGCCCTAGTAAAATCATCAGCAATGGTCAGAAAGTATCTATATCCTTCTCTGCTAGTGACTTTTAAAGAACGCTATTAGTCAAGATGAACAAGTTCACCAAGGTCTTTTGACTTATGGTCAGACAAGGGAAATGGTTCCCTTGTCTGCTTAGCCTTGTAACAAACCTCACAAACAGGCAGAAAATAAGATTTAAAGATCTTAAGGTTATTATGTAAAGTAGACAAGACTTGGTCAGCAGGATAACCAAGTCTGTTATGTCATAACAATTTGGATACATTAAAATCCATAACAAAATTTGACTCACCCAAAGAGCATTTAGCAGGCATATCAAACAAATAAAGTCCTCCAGACTCACTACAAGTCCCCAAGGTTTTCTTCTTGGTCAAGTCCTAAATATAACACTTTTCTTCATCAAAACCAACAAACATCTTACTATCCTTAATCAATTTATTAACAGATAGCAGACTAACACAGTAACCAGGAACCACAAGAACATCATATAAGACAACATTGGTGTAGAATACTATAAATCTTATCAAACCAAAGCAAGAACTAGAGAGAGAAAGGTTGGAAGGAAGCTTCTAGTAAGAGAAAGTAAAAGAAAGAAAAGCTTGTATAAAATGAATGAGAGAAACAACCAACCAAAACCCTCTCCACACATGGAGAGGGTATTTATACTTAAGATATGGCCGGCCATGCGCTTGTCCATGGGCTTTCCAATGGCTTTTTCCTAAGCTAGCCTATCTAGTTTCCAAATATTACTATACGAACTATCTACTGATATAATGGAAGTGATCGATACTTTTCATGATCCTAACAATCTCTCCCTAAAGAAGGTAACTTCATTTTACAAAAACTTAAACCTAACATACTATGCTTTGGCTTTAGTCTTGTGCTCGCAGACTTGTTTTCTTTACTTTATCTTGTAAACATGATGTAGTGATCTTTGACTTTAGGCTTTGGCTTGTATCTTTGACTTGACATAAATGTGATATTGAGCTTTTTTAAATCATCAACCAAGCATAATCTCTTTTCGCCATCATGTAATCTTTTCTATCTTGTGAACTTGTGACTTTAGGACCGACATGCTCATACCTTTCTTGATTTGTTAACTTGAAAAGCTTTAATAATGCATCTTTCTTGAAGTTCTTTAACTTTAACACTTCGTCGCTTCAAGAAGGATGTACGGTATAGAGTAGCGGAAGTCTTGAAACATGTACTTGAGCTTTCATGATGTCTTTATATTTGTCGATCGGGTATGAGCATGTGGTTATGAATCTTGACTCGTCAGGGATCAGCTGCAGCAACCGTTAGGAGTACCTACAAGTTTAGGTTAGTGATAATCAACATATATGGACGAGAGTGTCTTTGTCACTTCATTGAATACGGTTTCAATAACCATGGTTCACCGTTGATTAGTATAAATACTGCCTATAATCAGGTAGAATTCCGAAGAATTTCCTTGACAGGGTTTCGCAGCTACACTAGCCGTTCTGATTACCAGAACGTCTCAAAGCAGACAACACGGTATGAGTGAACCAGTAAGACTAAGTCTCACCGATTGAATGAAAAATTGATTTGAAAATCAATTGACGTGTCACTTGCTAAAGTGGTTTTGTAACACATCGAGAGTTTTATGCATTTCAAAATTCATCATCAATCGTCAATTCATATACTGGAACAAGTTTGATTCACGTGGAATCATACCATCATTTCTTTCCAGTTGTCACAAGCTTGATTCATTTTAATCGCACAAGTCACCTACCATGAGCTTGTTTGATGTTGGCTCAAGCAGGATTTCCATCATCATTGTGATTACTTTAGTATCACTTTGATGTTCTGGCAAGATCACAAGGATAATGCGTAAGACTCTTGATATATTTACTTGTTATCACATTGTGTGAATTAACAATATTTTGTATTTGTGTCCTAGTGAGATTTATGGATGATCTCATTGGCTTTAGACTCGATAGTGCACCTTTGTTTTAGTAATTGAAGGCTGGAGCTGATTGCCAATCGATAGAAATTTGTAAATCTCCGTAAGTTTTTAAACAAAGTCTTTCCAACTTTGAGTGGCTGGGAAGGGTTGTGCATTGCATCACTGGGTCCATGGCGGCTATCTTCAATACCAAACAACAGCTTAGTGTTTTGATAACATATGTATTGACCCGGTTTCTGCCTAAGTCTAAGGAGGGCTTCTTTCTTTTCACCATTTAACTTAACTTATCTTTTTCATTCTTCAACCCTTTCAGTGCTTACCGAGACTTCATGACTAGTACCTTGTTGGGTTTGTTCCAGTACTAGCTCCGTCTCAGTCGACACTCTTCCCTTTTACTCACTTTTACTCCTTTTTCATCATACCTAAATACTTCTACACTATCTAGTAGAATATCTCTAGGTAGACCCCTCTGGTTCTCGCTGGATCATGGGAATGTATACCTGACCTTAACCACCTTATAACTCCAATTCAGAAAAATAAATGGTCGGTCTTTGGTACTTCCACACTTTTCATCACGTAACCATTTGCTCCCCCTTCATATGTGCATCGATTAATCGAAAGATTTTAGCATATATGTGGGAAAGCGTACACTTAAGTTCTAAATGATCACATCGTTAGCCATATATTTTAATCACATTTTCTCCCCTTATCAAAAATTTCAAATCTCTTGATATTTTGGATATCAATTGATTTAAATATGTTAAAAAAATGTGGGAAAAAAATGTTTTGATTATTCACAAGCTGTATTCGGAACATTTTAATGCCCCCCTCAATTTATGAGGGTATTATATTGTGTTAGAGTGCGTTAATTTGAAAGATTTTAAATTTACTAAAAAAATCTAGAAAATTTGCATAAAAAAATCTAGAAAATTTGCACTCAAACACTATATATGCCTAATATTAGTCTACACTATTTATTTACATATTCACAAGATTATAATAACGAAAGAAGGAACAGAAATGTATTTGGACGAGATATGACAAAGTCATATTGTCCGTTCCCGCAGTCTGAGGACTTATCCGTACTCTCTTCCACCAACGAACTTCTCCAGATTCCTCATTAACCTTCTTTGAAAGAGATGCTTGTCAATATTCTAGATCATAACCCGAGCCCTTCGCTTGTCGAGATTCCTCTAGTGCTTCTTTATCAGGTATTCCATCCTTATTCCCGAAGTAATATCATGAAGTGCAGACCGAACATCATCGAGTGTGCCATCACTGAACTTGTGAAGATCATCAGTGCGCATCAATCTGTTCCTTTGTTTCTGATATTTGTATATTATTCCTTTCGGGTCAGAATATGAGTGTATGCGGTTCAATTCCTGAGATCTTTCCTGAATGTGTCTGGCTTGGTGAGGTTTTGCTTCTTTTGGTAACTTTTGACACCAAGTTAAAGATCTTCCACTCGCCGTTGAATGACAATATGTCTGGTGAATAAAGCATCCGCATAAAGCATCCGTATAAAAGCATCAAGGCAGGACTTCTTCCTAAGACCCAGACACATTAATTCTGTCACAATAAAAGCATCTGCATAAAGCATCCTTATTTGCTGATTATAATCTATCTTAGGGATTAAAGCAATGGTGATCTTATTAAACCCTAGCTCATAGAGACTTTACCCACTTACCGCTTAACTGCAATTTATACTCTAGTAGTCCACTTGTCTAATCTATCCTATGGAATCATAACATTATTTGTTGAATTATCTAGGTCCACCTGCTAGTCAACACGTTCAATAAACCAAAGGCAGTTTCCGTTAACTAGTTAAGCTAGAAGCGTATCTTTAGCACGATTTTATAAGGACAATACTTGTGATCCTATGATTCTAGATGTATAAATCACTATATGGAGAGCTATCCCAGACTCTAGATTACTTGGTCCGTATCACTAGATCCAGTTGAATGATAGGTCGCATACAAAAGCACGTAAACAAGTATAAATTGATAAACATAAGCAAGCATTCAACGATAAATCAAGAAATCAAGATAAACAATACCAAACATTTAGATCTTCATAATAATAGGTAATACTCAAAGGTATTAGCCTTCAAACATCATAATAAATACAAGAGCAATTATTTAGCCAAGGTAAACTAAACAAATTAACGAACGATACCAAAAACTAAACGATTACTGAAGTATATGGAATTACACGTTGTCTCCTATGTAATTGACATCTTCTTCTCTTTTTCTCCTCTGAAAATCGGCTTTTATGGTTTAGGTATCGAGAATATGATTTAGCACACTTAAAACTCATTTTTGAGTTTTCTATTTATACTGTCTGGAGTCGGTGTTGATACGGCGTATCCAATGAATTGGATATGATGTATTGGGGTTTCTTAGAGTAGGGACCATGCTTGATATCTTCCAGAATATTCACATATTATATCTTTAATATGGCGTATTGGTCATATCTAGATACGGCGTGTTGATCTTGTTTCCTTCGTGGTCTTTGGTGAGTGCAGGCAAGGATATGCCGTATATTCCTTGATGGATACAGTGTATTGGTAGTCAGAATAATTACCCTTCAAAATATCTTTGTTTAAGCTCTAGAATGCGCCCCTTTTGCTAAAATTCACCAAGTACTTCATAATTACTACAATTCTCAAATATAAGCGATTAAGTAACAATTCTTTGCAATAATTATATAAAATGGGTTAATAACATGGGATAAATGATGCTATAAAATAGACGTTATTTGACGTCATCAGTAATCCTGAGGAATAACTTGACGACCTCGGTGATCTGGAATCAACAAGAGAGGCTTACGGAGATCAAACGGGTACGACTTGCCTTCAGGGTTATGCCAGTCTAATCTTTGTGTTGTAGCTTTAGAACACTCTTCAAAATGATACTACAATTACGTGATACTCTTGAAGGTGCCTTTGAGTAGGTTGAATGCCGGTCCAACTAATAACTCTTGAGTCAGATTCGTAATGTTGAGCCGATTTAGGACAAATGCAGAGAAATCGAATGGAGTATCTGTGAGCTCATCAAATGAATTAGGAGGTTCTTCAGCAGGAGCAGTGTTACTAATCTAGGTCTGAGGTGGTCGGGAATCAATATGTTGTCTCTTATCCCAATCAGAATCAGGAGTTGAAGGTCGCTCGGGTTTCTTGTACCAGTCCCTCCCACGAGTTGTCTCGCCATCATGTTGTTCATCATTATTACCCATGTCAAACTCTTGATGCTGATGCACTTCCTAGTCTTCAACGTTGTGACTTGGTTCTTCTATATGTGCAAATTTTCCAGATGATTTCTTATGAGAGCGGGAGGTGTCTTTAGTTGAGCTTGAAGTTTTTCCTTCCTTTGACCTCGGATCTTTAGATGACTCTCTTTCCTTGCTTAACTTCTTTCTTTTCTTCCCTTGGTCTAATCTAGCGGAGGGGCCTTGATCTTTGTCTTTGTCATCTTGTCCTCGTTTCAATATGAATGCTTCACCATATGTATCGAAGAGATCTTTGTCAGTGTTATACGAGTTGACCAGTGAATCATAAAGCTCCCTTTTGTAGTCAACTCTAAGATACGATTTGTTTTTCTCCATCTTGTCCATTAAGATCTTTATTAGTTCAAACTCTGAGAGCGATGCAGTCATTGCATAAGAAGATTGTGGTTGAGAGGAAGACTTGGCCAAGACGGCAACTTCTAGTGATTCTGTAACGTTTTTCTCAATAATAGGAGTTGCAAAGCTGGAGATTGCAGTAGGGAGTATTTGAGGGAGTTGATTATTGACGTCCTATTTGATAATAGCTCTCTGATCTATTATTAAAGCTTTAAATTTATAATACTAGTTTTATCCAATTTCCAACTAACACACGAGTAAAGTATAAACCCCGTTTATAGTATAGGTTTAGGGTAAGACCAGGTCGTTCCACTGGATTGGGTATTCTTAGAAAAGGTCGATTATATTACAGAAAGGGTAAATCTTATAGACCGTCATGATCTAAAGATTTCAAGGTAATTCAAGATATAAAATGATGTTTGTTTAAGGGATGAGAACAACTATAGATAAACTTGGATGGATAATGGGGTCAAAAATTAAAGTATAATCGATTAAAGAAACGGGTAGTTTACTGAAATGATTGTCTATTTATTATAATCAGAAATTATTTCAACCTTTACTTTTGATTACAAAAATGCTTTAAGTTCGATTCAAGTTTGGAAAATAAGAATATGGACTTTCTTAACCAAGTTCGTTAGACATGAGGTTAAGTGTTAAACCCTCCTCGCAAGGCTAACATCTAGTTGTATAGACCAAATAACTTGGAAATCAAGCATATAGTCGGAGTCTTTCGACCTACATCGGGATTAGTATGGTGATCAAATGATGATTAATAAATCCAAGGGTAAAAACATCAAGTTCATATTGATAATTTCCCAAAATTCGCTAGTTTATTTAAGTTAGATCCATAGTACCCTCATGATCCCCAAACAAACATGTTCAACTACTCCATATTAATAGATTCAAAACACATAATAAACATGATCAATTCAGAATTCATAATATAAAAGTAGGAAAACGTGTTTATACCAAAATCAATAGCAAAATAGTTTACTGCTTATAAGAACCTTCCTTCGAATGGGTATTATAACAACTTGGAAATTCAAGTATAACCACTATAACAACTCCTTAACACAACATTCTGAGATCAAATAGCAACTTCCTTCGATTACAACCCGAAATATGATGAAGAACAAGGTGATTCTTCAACAATTCTACTAGAACAACTTTTCTAACCACTATTCTTGATCAAAGATGAAATGTGTGTGTTTGAGATGATTAGATATGATGAATGGGATGATTTCTACCACCAATTTCAAGCTCTATTTATACATAATCTTGAGGCTTCAGTTGGGAAAAAGTGGCAACTCAAAGGTTGCACAATAATGACAATCATTATGATTTTTGATTAACTGTAGGTGAAGTGCGCCGCACTTGGTATATCATTAACTCGTATTAACTCTGCTACGAAGTACCCCGCACAAAAATAATTGTGCGCCGCACTTTGGCCTCGATCATTAATTCTTCCTTAGATTCTCTTCTAGATTCTTCTCATAACGACCGTTAGTGCATTTAACGGAATTTCTTTGCACGTTTAGTCCTTTTTGTCATTTTTGGTCCTTAAACAATTATTACATAACAAACAACCAAACTTTGCAATATTTCATGGGTTAACACATATATTTCATGTATTTTCGAGGGATATTTGGGAGGGTGGAAAACCGTGTCAAATACTAAAAAACCCGTGCCAAATGCTATTTGACACGGCTTTGGTACGCTTTTGGCTCCGTCCTAAATATGAGGGTGCCAAATACATTTGGGTCGGGTTGAAACCGTGCTAAATAGTATTTGGCACGGTTCTTGGGACGGTTTAACTTTGGGGTGCCATGATTGAGGTATTTGGCACGGCTGATGATTTTCCGTTCCAAAATGGGCATTCGTCACACTTTTATATCCCGTGCCAAATGTGTGTTTGGTACTAACTCATTTCCCGTGCAAATGTGTGTTTGGTACAGATTTTATATACCGTGCCAAATTTAAATAGGACGGTTGTATATACCGTGACAAACGTATTTGGCGCGATTTCCGTTTTTGGTTCCAAACGTATTTGGCACCTTTTTTCCCGCCTTGCCAAAAAACATTTGGCACGTTTTTGCGTTCGTTATAAAAGTCATTTGGCACGGTTTTGCATTCAATTAGACATCGTATCAACTAACCATCGCAAATTTTCACAAATATAGTTCAAGCGAAGCCAAAAATAAACTGAATTCGATTTTTATTAATCATCAATAAAATCAAGTCTACATTGTCATAAAGTAAAAAACAATACGTCCAACATCCTTGTAAACCATGGTCTTTAGAATCACAAAGTCATGACTAGAACTCAACATAAATCACTACGATGGTTTATTACTAACTAAAACGAATAAAGCTCATCAGGACACCTCTTCATCGTAAACCCTGCATAAGATAATATTCCAACATTAGAAATATGTATGAAACCAGAAAAAAGTTAGATGTAAAAAATAATAATAGAAAGAGTATACAATTTTTAAAATGGGTCAAATTATATTAGCTAATATTTGAACCTGAACAAACAACCCCATATAAGCTGACGAGAATAGCCTATGATAAAGAACTTATTAGGTGTTTATCTTAGCTTATTTGGGCAGGGTCTGGTCCATTGAGGAAATAGCCCTTCCAATGATGAGGTATGTACTATGCCCATTAAATACGCTAGATAATCGAAACCGAAAAAGGAAGTTATCGCATTTTTAAAAGGTAGTAAGCTAATCCAAACACCCTAGTGACGGTTTCCATTATCTGTAATGGGTACAATATATAATTTTATAACTACAAAGCTAAGGTATGGAATTGGTACTTACATTAAAAAGATAGCTAAGCAAAAATGTCTGCACTCTTTCATCAATTTTCATTTGACGGAGTCCGGACCTGTAAACACAAGTATACATATGTTTCTAAGCAAAAATGTCAGCATTCTTTTACCATTGATCATTTAATAGTATGAATCACATGCAATAATGGCTATAATAGATTAACAATATCTAGTTAGACATATACCTGAGGCGGATAACCCAGCGGAGGTGGCAACTCCCTTCCTAGCAGTAATTCTAATTTCTTAAACCACTCCATTTGAGCTTTTTCATGATTAGAAACATGCGCTGCTACTTTGGCCTATATCTGCGCATCTTGGTCTGCTACTAGATTTGCTACTCGCTCAGCTACCTTAGCCTCTAACTGCGCAGCTACTTGAGCTTGAACCATCCTTTCTATTGCATCTGAAGAGGTGGTATTTCTTAATAATGAGTGAGTCCCAAAAACATTACGACTAGATACTCCTCCACCAAAAGTCTTGACACTTCCGTGTCCATCAGGACCCACTAGATCAATGAAAACTTGCTCTTTAAATGAATCAGTACCTCATTTAACTTCTCCTTCATTCGGTCTTGTAAATACAAATATACATATGTTAATAATAAAAACAGATACATTAGTTATTAAACATCAACTAATGATTCTAAATAGTAAAAGCTAAAAGAAAAACCATACAATCCTATTATCATTTGTTAACATCCAAAGTAATAAACATAAAGATGACATTAACTATTAGCTCAATGATATGAAATGTCATGAAAGTCAAAATTATTTGCTTATTTGATTTTGCTAGCAAAAGTAAAATGTAAGAACTATGATATTATATAAGAGATCACCTAATACCTAATTTGTACTAATGTAGAATGTAGGCAGAAAGTAATGTTTATTGACCAAATAAACTTTAGGTGACAGCATTAAATTGACGTGGAAGGTCGAACGGGTTATGGGTTGATCAGGTTTTGTCCACCCGTTACCAAATAAAGCACAATCTGATTAAGTTTACCTCAAATAATCAGAATATCAAATTTGTACAACTGTTTATACAGCTGCAACTGCAGCAATCAGAATATCATATGTAACAAAAATACTTACAACCACTATCCTTGTGTCTTCATCTGGTATGCTACCGTTGTTCGCAGTACGCGTTTTAATAAACACATTAGCGCGACACAAGTCCTCGTTGTTAGCTTTCATCTATAGATGAAGTTTTAAATAAATTTAGTTAGTATCCTGGTAAAAAATATACAATTGAATGAATGTAGTATGCCTGTTTGTACCTCCTCTCGAACGTTGGCATGAGATGTTCTACCAGTTCTTGGTAAAAACTCCAGATTTTTCTGATTATTGGAATTTTTCAAGGATTGAGCCTGAAAAAAAAGAATAAAGTAACTAAGTTGATATAATAAACTAAAGACTGTCATGGAATACATTGAATATAATTATGTTTATCTATAATGGGCCGAATATGTTTAGCCTAAAATTTTGAACAGACGTCCTGACCAAAATGTTTTGACCCGATGTTAAATATAAAGTCATTTTTCAAAGGAAATTGTACTTAGTTGAACATCATTACGTTGCCAATAGTTCACTAAATCTGGCCATTGTTCGGGATTTACCCGACTGTTTGAAGGAGGAGTTAAAAGTTTTTCCGAATCATCTTTGTTTGGAGTAAAGAAATCATGCTTTACTCTGCTTTTCCATTTTTTCCAGTGACCACCAATCAACTTCAAACACGTATCTTTATAATGTTCTGGAGCATCTATCTTATGCTGTGTGAAACAATTTTTTTTGTGTTATCCATACTATAAATACAATTATTTATATTATACTTCATGTTAACAAAAATACGTGCAAGGAGTATTTATATATACGATTATACCTGAACATCTCGCCACATTAATTCAAGATAGGTATTTGGCATTGACTTCCACGAAACTATATTAAGAGGAGCATGAGCCCCACATTTTGCAATTCCACCAAGTAAATTCGCGAGATCAGTACTACTATCTCTGATAGGCTGCATGCGCTCATTGAAAATAATCTTGATTTTTTCTTTTCCTTGATAACCAAGTGCTGGTCCTCGACCCTTCTTACGTACATCATTGGTCGTGCTAGAACCTATAAAAATTCCAACCAAATAAGGTGACCCTGATGTAAATCCTGTTAAACCTTCTACATAGTTACAGCCCAACTTCACCCGGTTACTCACCCACATCGCCTAGTTACAACCAACTTCATCCACTTACAATCCGTCATCAGCTAAGTATAGCCCTTCTCCCAACTACAACTACATGTGCCAATATTCTTTATGAACCTTACTGATTATTTATGTGCTTTGTGAAGCATGTCATAAATCGTGGTTTCTACCTGACTATAATGTTAAATGTTGTAACTTTTTTTATTGCAGTCCTACATCGCCATCATATTTTTTAGTACAGGTTTTATAAAGTTGAAATATATGTTTTTTAAGTGTTAATCTGTTAACCAAACTTCTGAGTTTAACCTGTATGATCACCTAGGCTAAAAGCGTAAACCGAATGACTATTTCTATCCTAATTCTGCAATTGGGTTCTTTTACACTAAAATCTACCAACATGATGTACTTATACCCCTCACTATATGAAACATTACCTAAAGTTCACTGATATGTATAATTGACATAATAAATAATGAAAAAATAGCATATGTTTTGTACCAGATCCATTTGATGCTAAAGATGACTGAACTGATGCATCAGTGGTATTGTTGCGAGTTAGTTCTTGTGACGAGTCTTCTAATGGTGTATCCTGGTTGTCTTCTATAGCAGTATGAACAGGAGTTTGAACATGAGTCTGAACAGGAGTTTGAACAGGATCCTGATGAGACACATTTGTGTCCACCTCTTGATTGTCGTTGTTTTCATGAGTTGACCGTGGCATTTCAGACATGAAAGTGTAGGTACGTCGTCTCTTTCTAGCTGCCATGATAAAACCTACAAACAAAGTAGAACTTTTAAGACCAGTGAGTTGAATAAAAATAACAAGTATAACAAATGAATGCAATAATAGAAAAAGCACAAATGAGATATGAAGACAAATGTATCCTTCGTAAATCAAGAATAACACATAAAAAGCATAATTCCAATCAAATAAACATAAGCAAGTCTTTGATCTAATTAAGACAAGAAATAAGCATTGAAACATAATGCAACAAGCTAATCATCGTCAGATTCATCATCTCTCATGTTCCCAACTCCATCGTTATCCGTAGTATCTGATGTATCATCTATTGTGTCATCAAACTCTTCTTCAGATTCATCACAGATATGAGCCTCTGATTCATCCTCCATTTCTTCATCAGAATCACTCTCAACAACATGAACTAGATTATTTTGTTGTTGATTCTCTATTGTAGGAGATTGAGCAGCTCACTTTTCAATAAATGTTCCTTCAACCCCATGTCTCACCCACATCTCTTCACCCTCATGTATACTTCTTCGTTCATCCAATTGTTGAGAGCTATATGGTTGGGCTTGAGGCATTGCAACTATTGTATTAGAATTTCCATCCTCGCCCATGTCAAATGTGTCCTCACTAGTCATTTTGATGGCAACTTCCCATTCTGGGTCAATAGGGTCTTCCACATACATGACTTACTCGGCTTGTGATGCTAGGATAAAGGGTTCGTCAGTTGGGTTGTTATCCTTGTATAACAAATGACTAAAATTAACTGATGTTATACCAAAGTTATCAACTTTGACCCCTGTCCTATTGTCTACCCAATTGCATTTGAATAAGACAAATTTTGTTTCATCAGTATAACGCACTTCAATGATATCTGTCAGCTTCCCGTAATATGTTAACTCCCCTGACATCGGATTTATCTTTTCGACTTGAGAAGCTTGTCGTGCTTGCAATCACAACAACACCACTGTTTTGTGTAACTCTACTATTATCCATTCCTTTTGTTCTAAATCTAAATCCATTAACAACATATCCATTATATCTCTTAGCCATATTTGTCAAACCCATTGCCATGTCTATGACTTCTGTCGTTAACACCTTTTTTTCTGCAACTTGTTTTAATACCTATAATCATTAAAATGAAAAGGATTAAACCATAGAAATAGCATACTGGTTTATGAAAACTTTTGATATTCAACCCTTACATCAGCTCTAAACCAAGACGGGAACTCTTTATTATGAATGCGTTGACGTTCACGAGGGGCTAATTTTTAGAGGGACCGCAAATGTCTTCTGCATAACAGAATATGTACAGTAATTATATCATACTTAATTCATAAAAAATGTTAAAATGTAATGAAAACAGTCAACGTACTCTCTATATGGTGCAACCGCGTCGTTACTAGCTAGTAAGTAACGATGTGCTTGCTCCATTGATAAATGATCTAGAAAAAAAGGTGTTTCCATTCCAAAATGAGAGCCCAGGTTATCTTCACCACTATAATTTTGGTCAGGTCGTGTCGACTTAGTTTCAATGTCCTTTAGATACCTTGCACAAAATGTCATGCACTCTTCCATTAAAGATCCTTTAGCAATGCACCCTTCTGGGCGAGCTCAATTACGAACATACATCTTTAAGGTTAATAAGTACCTGAGTAGTACAAATATATAGTTACATAAATGAAAAAATAAAACTTATATTTAGATGACTTAACAACCAAATGTACCTCTCTATTGGGTACATCCACCGATATTGTACAGGTCCAGCAAGTAACGCCTCTTCAGCCAAGTGTATAGGCAAGTGCTCCATGATGTCGAAGAAATATGGTGGGAAAATCTTTTCAAGGTGGCAAAGTGTAAGTGAAATACGATCTTGAAGTTTTTGTAGATCATATTTTGAATTAACTTTCGAGCACAATATTCTAAAAAAGTTTGATAAAAGTCTTCTCACAGCAAGTGGGAGTAATTGTTGCAAGAAAATATGATTATCATGGCTCTTTAAACCCCACATGCTAAGCTCTTTCAGATGGACACATCGTGAAATATTAGACGCATATCCATCGGGTACCTTAAGATCCTTTAACAACTTCAAAAATTGATATTTTTCATCTTTTCCCAATGTAAAACAAGCTGGTGGTAGTAAAATTCTACTAGAATTAGTTTCTTGAGGGTGTAATGAAGGTCTGATGTTTAATTCTTTCAGGTCAAGCCGAGCATTCAAGTGATCTTTCTAATAGTGTAAACAATACATTATCACACACATTTTTTTCTATATGCATGACATCAAGATTGTGACGAATAGGTAAAAAATCCCAGTAAACCAACTCAAAGAAAATACTCTTTTTCTTCCAGTTATCTTGTCTCTCGTGTTCATTACCTTCTTTTTCGTTCGAGTTGGTTGCTTTTTGTTTAACCTTTACGTTCATCTTCCCCTTTCCTTTCATTTTCTCTTTCATCTTTCTTTTCTCACTTCTTAATGCAGCTTTTCTCTCCCTCTCGTTCTCTTTATCTAATTCTTCTCTTTTCCTCTTTTTAAATACATCTTCCTTTTTATATACCGTCTCTACATCTTTCAATTGGTCAAGTAATTCAGAACCTGATAATACTCTTGGTCGCGGATCCCATTCAGGCTCTCCATTAAAAGCCGCCTTGTCTCTCCTTAACTTATTATTTTCTTTTAGCCATCTTCGGTGTCCTAAATAGCAGAATTTGCGACTATGCTTTAGTCTAAAAGATCGGGTTTTTATGTTACATGTTGGACATGCAAGTCTTCCCTGTGTGCTCCAGCCCGATAATTTGGCATAAGCTGGAAAATCGCTAATTGTCCA
>BQNB010064599.1:5316-31505 GCA_026074375.1 Tanacetum coccineum | reverse complement strand
TTTATTATACTCACAAGATCTATACCCTTGGATTGACACATAATCCAAATCACACAAATACACAATTTAAACTATTGGATCTACACACAATCCAATTTACATAACAACACAAAGTAATTGTAATGAAGATATGTGATCTTGAGAAAGAAGATAAAGATCACTTGATAACAAATCGTATGTAGAAGAATACGATTGTTCTTCTCTTTCACTTGATTAGAAGAAGAAGGGAGGAAGAAATATTTAATCACTTGAAACAAGATCAAGGTATGTTAGTGATCAAGATATGTGTTTTAGAAAGAAAGAAAGAAGAGAGAAAAATGGCAAGAGGTTCAGCTTTTCAGATGGGGTGGCCCAGTATTTATAGGGGACAAAAAAATGACCGTTACTGGTGGCGGTCCTGGCGGTCCCTTATATATAAGGGGGCCGCCAGGCCTAAAAGGGGGCAGCCACTAGACTCCGCTCCCTTTTTTGTCCTTTTGAGGTGAATGTTGTATCTGTTATGGAACCTTCTATTTTGGGGGGAAATTTTGAATTTCAAATTTTATGTTTTTAATAAAACATTTCTTTTAATGAATAAATATTTTGTTTTTATATTTTTATAAAAACACTGTAAAAATGTAAGGTTTAGGAAATAAAGATTTATACTTCTTGATCACTAATCATGTTTAATAATGATCTTTTATCTATACCTTAGTGCTTAATCCTAGAAATGGAATTTTACGATTAATAATAATATAAAACGTTTATTACTTATCATGAACGATTTTCACATTTTGTTTATTATCAAAACATCGAGAGGTCGAAAAAAATTTAAATAATGTTTTTTAGACATTTATATTATATAAACATTAACATCACGATTTGTTTTGTTACTTTCCTGAAGTTGGGCTCTACTTATTCTTCTGTTTCTACTTGTTGTTTTTGCGAGATCCTATCATTCCTTTTTTATTGCTTGAGGCCTTTGAATCCACAATTAGTAGAACAATTCACATTCCTTTAAAGACAACACATGTGTGTTAGAATCGATGTAATTTGAAGCCTTTAACCTTATTAATGATCTGAGGATGTGAGAGTTCTGCAAACCTAACTTTCTTGACATTGTTCATGGGTTTGATAGTAACCTTCTTAGCACTAGGTGTTATCGCATTAAGGCACGTATTTTGAACATATACAAGCAACTCCTGAATTCTTGTGGCATACTTACAGGCAAAGTCTAACTATTTATCTAAAGTAGTTGTATTCGCTTAGCTTGTTCACTATTTTCCCTAGAATATTAGCTTGTTCTAGAGTGTGTCTAAGAAGTCCAATTGATCATTCCCTATTTTGCAATAACCTAGGAGGCAACGGTATTAAATCAAGCTTGAACATGCCTGGAGCACTAGTGGTGGCAGAAGGCGTGTGTACAACATTTTCAACAATTTCTTTCCATTTTAATTTTCGTAAATCGTTTTTCAATGATGTTATCACAGAAACCTTGTCTTGAATTCGAGCTTTTAAATCCTCATTTTCCACAGATTTTAAGTTCAGTTTGTTAATTAAAGAGTCACATTGTTCTTTATGACAAACACGTGTCTGTTTGATTGAGTCAAACTATCTTTAAAACCTGTTTCACATGAGTAATTTCATTACAAAGACGATACGTTCTCAAAAAAGCAACTTTTGCCACACTATTTCTAGTTCCTTATTTATGGCTCGATCATATTTATCATGATCAACATTCTCTTCCTTGGTATTCTCTCTTAAAGATTTAATAGTATCCTTCAACTTACAAATGGTTGTGTCTTTATCTTGTAGCCGAGCTTTCAAATCATTGATTTCAAAATATTCTGAATTTCAACAGCATTTTGATTAACGCAAGATTCATCATTTTGAAAAAATTCTGTTGTAATGCAATTGATGCTTCGAGAGAAATAAAATGTTTTTCAAGTTGTGAGTAATTTTTCAAAAAATCATTATATGCTTGTTTTGATTTGGAAAGCTCAGGATCCAGATTTAAACACTTTTCACACGATTCACACTCTTGCATTTCCATTTCACAGAATCATTATTCAAAGACATGGAATTTATCACAGTTACAGTACATCTTGAAACATGATTTTTTTGTAAGAGTCGATCATTTTCCAAAAGAATTTATTTCTTAGCAATTCCAAACATTGTTTATCAATTGAAGACTGTTTAACAGCCGCGTCCATTTGGTCAAAAACTGTTTGTACTTCCGTTATTTCATTTAGTAGATCTTTATTAAACACATTGAAGATGTATTTTAAAATAATTTAGAAATAGAATAATTTCATTGTTAAAAACAGCTTTTGTATGCTCAAACCCCCATTCACCTTTTCAGAGCATTTATATTGTCCTCTTCTTCACCACTGAGTCAAACTGGGTAAGGTGGAATTTGAGCTTTTTAAGGCTTGCATTCACCAAACTCACCTTAGGTAGTTTACTGGGAACATCCACTATGACAGGTGGTGTGTAAGAAGATTCAATGGATGGATTGAGTATATGAAACCAAAAGGCATGTTCAGCCGATAATTCTTGTTGTGGAGAAAAACATTTTCCAAAATCTTCAGCTAGTCTATTTAATTTTTCATAATCGATAGGTTTATGAGAAATTTCTTTGCAATAACTTCAAGATCCTTTGCTTTTTCAAACATTTTGGATCGACTCCCTTCTTCCAAAATCAATGTTTCTTCATCATCAATCACAGGCATAGCAACATGTGTATTAGACATGACAACACCATCATACAAGGTTAGTTTTATCCGCTGAGCTTTTTAAGATAAAACGGATTTTGATAACCTAAAGCTTGTTTATGTGTATTATCGTGGCTTAGTTAACATGTGCACTGTCTGAGCAAAAAAAAGATTTTTTTTTTGACCACTTTAAAAATAATAAATCAATTCCTTAAATCTTCTATTTTCCAAATCAAATTTCATTTTTCCATATATTTTTTCTCTTTTTCTTTGGATTCCTTTTTAAAAACTGTAAAAGTTTGCAATACATATTCCTTTTCTTTGATTTATTTAGAAAGATTTTGCTCAAGTGAGTCAACTTGTTCTTTGAGTGCAAGTTTCTTTTTAATCATATCATCCATATTGAGAATCAAACATTTTTTCACTAGACTGCTTAAATCATATTAATGACGTGTTCAAAAGTTTTGACCCTTTCCTTATGACTCTCTCAAGCTTAGCGGTATTGGTTTCATTATATAGTTCCATTATTAGCCTTTTCCCAATTAAATTACAAGATTAATCATATGTTCGAAATGACATTGTGTTCAATCACGATAAAATTATTGAATCATGTTTGCTTGCTAATAGAACTTGAACAGTTTCCAGTTGTGTTTCTTACAAATATTGAGAATATGGAATGATATTGCTATCACTAGATATCTCATTATCTGTAAAAAAATCCATAACTTGTGATTGTTCAAAATCATGCAATGCATGCACACTTTGATTATCCATATCATCCATATAGGTTTCAGAATTAGGTACCTCTGAGATAACGTCTGAACCATAGGTGGAAATGTTGGCCATAAGAACCGCTTGTGCAGTCGAGAGATCATCACAGTCTGAATCATAAGTATCGAGATCCTTAGTCTAGAAAGCAACATTGTGAGGGATGATTATCTGAGCTTGACTTGCTAGAACTCTGGGATCTACAAGAAATGCTAGTTGCTCTTCATCCAATATCTGTCCAGCTTCCTGAGCTTCAGCTAACATTGCTTTCTCCTTATACCACGCTGCATTCCTTGGTCGCTTAGGTTGAGTGCATTGCCTATCCATATGTCCTTCACCTTGGCAGTTGTAGCATTTAACAACTCTTGCATGTCCACTTGTAGTATTTCCCCTTGAGCTACTAGCATTGCCCATATACCCGTAGTACCCATAATATTTTGGCCTTGCTCCCCTGAACTTGTTGCACTATAGACCCTGGCCTGCCGTCATGAATAGGGCTTGGTTTCTGATTAGAGAAAGATTTAAGTTGATTAATGGTATAAGGGAACCTGAAGAAGCACATCAGATAGAAAAGCCATTGTTTTTATTGAGACGAGCAACTGGATCATCTCCCGGGAGAAAACTCAGGAACAACAAAACCAGAGTTGACAAATGGTAACCAATCATAGGTTGTGTAGGAGCTGGAGGTGATTGATAAGCAACTTGTGGAATTTCTTGTGGCACATATAAGGTTTGATGATTCATTTGAGACTGATATGTATGTAATGGTGGAATGGGTGAGATGTATAGATTGGTGGTTGAACGATAAGTAGATGAGTAAATGTTTGATTGTATATTAAATTGATCCGTATTGTGATGGTGAAAATTGTTGTTGAGTTGAGTATTTTTGTAAGATGATTTGATAAGGTTGAAGTGAGGTTTTGGGGGGGGGGGGGGGGGGGTGTCATTTGTCTGATTTTCAACATATGGAAGTGGATCTTGATTGCGTTCAACATAATACGAACTTCATTTGCATAGAGTTAGTGTGGTTTCAAGATATGCATATAGCTGGATCAAAGTGGAGTATGCAAATCTTAAAAAAAAGCTTGAACTCAAAGTCACAAACTTACTCCATTCAGGTGAAAAGAACTGTTAAGATCTTGGGTATAAACGTGAATTGCTACCATTTCATCTTATATATGTACATATCGTTAATCAGCTGATAAATCTCAAATAATACGTGTGAGAGTGAATTCCCTTTGATGTGATTAAACTTATCAATGCTTCATACACTTTACACTCTCTTTCCTCTTTGTCAAAGAAGTACCTTGCATCAGTAATTGAACTCTCTCCCATAAATCTTTAGAAACTCTGTGATGATTCACAAGTGAATAGATATCAGCAGGAAGACCTTAAAGAATGATATTGGTAGTTTTCATATCACAATCATCTTGAATAATTCTCAGCAACAAGATAATTCAGCATATTCCTCGTTGCATCACTCCCATTGTCTTCACCGAAGCCAAATGAGAGGGACCAGCACAAACTAATTCAAGTATCATTCTTCCGTGCTCTCTATTTTGCATGTATAATTCCATTCGACTCTTCTAAGAATCATACAGGTGTTTGTCCAACATAGGTGGACGATTGTTAGCATCGAAGAGTATCATGTACTCAGTAAGAGTATTCTTTTGTCCTAGTGAAAGAATTGTTTCAATGTGATAAGATTAAACTGATCGAACAGTGATTGGAGGTTTTTATGTTAAAGTGAGTATTGATTAATAATTTAATAATCATTTGGAATATACGGGAATTACAATTCTTTTAAAACCGAGAAATCAAATATTCACAGGATTTTACAAATCAAAGAACAACCGTATAATTCACCTAACAAATGTGTATAGTTCTCCTTAGTTAAGCGTATAAATCACCCAAGCAAAAAAGTATAAATCACCTAAACAAAATGATACGTATAGATAGCCTGACCAATATGTATAAATCGCCTAAACAAAATGATACGTATAGATAGCCTGACCAATATGTATAAGTCGCCTGAACTAAATGATACGTATAGATAGCCTGACCAATATGTATAAATCGTCTGAAAGGAATGATACGTATAGATAGCCTGACCAATATGTATAAATCGCCTGAAAGGAATGATACGTATAGATAGCCAGACCAATATGTATAAATCGCCTGAAGGGAATGTATAAATTGCCTGACCAACTTACTACGTATAAATCGCCTGACTAAATGTATAAATCGCCTGAAGAACTTCGAAACTCAAAAATCAAAAATCTTAAAAAGACACACTTTTTGATGTTTTTAACTAATTTTTCTTGTACTTCTTACCTATGTAAGACTATTAGAACCTTAAAAATACTCAAAGCACAAACATAACGTTTTTTGTACAACTAAAAAAATTTAAACACGATTCTTGCAAACAAAACACCTCTTTCACCAAAAAGACTCAAAAATGGATATTTTTCATGGTTTTTAAAAGATTTTCTGTACTTTCTAGTCTATCACTAAGATAACTAAAGAAAAGAAAAGTTAAAAGCTTTATGGTTTTTAAACCCTCAAAAAATGAAATTTTTTTGATGGATTCGAACCAAACTACACGAGTAACAAACGCACACAAAACCTTCACAAACACCCCATGGCTCTTGATACCAATTGTAGAATATTTTAACACATAAATGGAAGGATTCACTTTTGGTTTTAGAGAGGGAAAGAGATGGTTAGATGAACACTTAGAGAGAGAAAATAAGGATAATATTAGATTGGTGTAATGTGTGAAATGAACAACCAACACCCTCTCCATGTGTGGAGAGGGTTTATATATGCCTAGCATAACCGGCCATGGGCTTGTGTTATGGGCTTACTATGTATCTTTTATAACAACCCAAGAATTATCATCAAATGCAAAATCTATTTTACTATTATCACAATTATACGGGGAAATTTTTCGCTTTATTACATTACTTGCATTGTCAATATCTCAGTATGTCATGTAACTTACATAATTAAAGTAGACGAGCTCACGCAACCTATCTATGGAAATCCTGTCTTCATATATGTCAAGCAAACATCACAATATGTCAAGTCAATATCATCATATCCTTATTACAAAGTACATTATTCCTATAAATGCACCATTCGCAACGATATATCCAACGGGCTATAAACCGTTACGTATGCACTCTAAACCTAATTCATGAATGAGTTTAAATATTTAAAGTTAACGCCAACCACTAAAGCATATGTACAGAAGCAATAAAACATCTCTAATGAAATATAGAAAGCTCTTCAATCAAAGTATAAATTCTCTAAAAACTCAATGTACAAGTCATTAAGCATGACAACGAAAATAGCCGTTTACCTCTGTTTCATTCTAATTTCTTCCACCCTCAACTATGTACAAGTTACTACACTCAATAAATATGTATAAACCTAATAATCTATCATAAAACGCATTCATACATCGTTTTTACACTCAAACCCTAAAATTCAAAACACTAAAACCCTAAACCTAAACCATGACTCCTTTCTCGTTTTTTCTCTCCATTGAAACTTAAACCAATACTAAAAAAGTTATAATGACATAAATTACAACATTCAAACTAAATTATAATCCAATATCATTTCATCATTCAACTTCAATTATATCAAAAACGAATCCAATAAAACCCTAAAACCCTTATCTTGAACCCTATTCCAAGCTAACGGCTTAATCTTTCAATTCAACCCATTTTAACTTAAACCAATGATCAAACTTCATTGATAATCCTTTATATAAGCCCTAGGATCTGTATTCCATCATTACTACTCCAAGATTGATGCAAAATATAAAATCCAAGAAAGTCAAGAAAACCCTAACGTGCCTAATCAAACCGTGACCTCATTTCTTCAATGCTAATCCGTTTAACACCAAACCAATTTGCTGATATTATGCTAATCCTACTATATCAAACCTTGCTACATATATAAACAATCCTTAAATCATTTATACACCAAAATAAAGGCTTGAAAACATGTTCAACCCTAGTCGAACCCCAAAAAGCCCGCAACCCTTTCACCATCAATTTTGATCCTTTTAAAAAAACAATCCAAGTGCAAAATTCTTAATGTGAACCCTTCTAGAAACCCTTAATCAGCGTTACCCACTCTACTTAGACCATAACATGGTAACAAAATGAGAGCACATGCCTCTCTTTTTCTCTCTTCAGCCGCGGCATGCTCCTATGGTGTCCACACCATCATTCTATTCATCCGTAGCCTTCAAACTCATTCTAAATAAGCTTCAAACATAATACATCTTTACACTAGGCCCTCCTATGTGTCCCACACATCAGATCTTATGAGTTACTTAACCTCCTCATCCTCAAAATAGTATAAATAGGCCTTTGTGTGTTTTTCATTCATACTCGCACCACACATCACTCCTCTCATCAAACCCAATTGGCACAATACTTTGCTCCCTTATGATCCTAGGATCATTAAAGAAGTTCAAGAAGCAAAGACCTGAAGAATTGAAGCCTCGGAGTAAAGATACAAGGCGTAGGAGTGGAAATACTACCCAAAACGACCCATTTCCACCATTGTTGATCATTGAAGCTCAAACCCAGGTTTTGAATGTTCTACTTCTGCTACTACACCCTTATATGTTTCTTATATTTAAAGTATACCCTTTGTTAAAGTTTCATAACTCAATTCATGCTCATTTTCCATTTTGATCCAAAAGCGTACACCCGAAACCCTAATTTCACGTTTTTCTTAAAACTAAATGTCATAAAGATTAAATATTGTTATAATCTATCCTAGCATGCTTAAATAATGTTAAAATAACCACTTTATTGATTAATGAAGGAATTTGAACTTAAAACCCGCGTGTTTACGTTTTGAAACCCAAATTTGACACCGTTTTGCATCCTAGATTAACGAATCATTATTTTAAAAACTCGTGTTCATTAAAACTTCATATTTTAGTTTTATTATAACTTTATAAATGTCCTATTGAAATGTTTAAAAATAAGCTTGCATGGCAATTGGACTTGTTTTGTAATTATAATCCATGCAAGGGAGAGTATCTAAAATTTCGAAACTAAAAGGACTAAAAAGTGTCATTTTTATCAAAGTATAAACTCCAGATCTATTATTCCACTTTTTCAAAGTCCAAGGTTTACTTGGTATATCTTTCAAAGTTGAAGGACCAAAGTTGTAAAAATGCAAACCCTAAGGGTCTACTTGTAATTTTCCAAACCCCTAAGGGTCTAAAAAATGTAACATTTTGAAAAAGTATAAAAACACATTCAAAACATTACCAGACATAACTTTAATTACGCTTGACGTGCTTAACATTTCCAGATATGGATTAAAACGCTTAAAACCGATTATATCATATCACAATACTAGGGAGCTTCATATTAAGGAGTTTCATCTTTGGTATTAACGTTTTGACTGAGTTGTTGGAGGTTAACGATTTAAATGTTTCCCTAGCTCCTCAAACGTATACTGAATGACTCTGAAATAATGATGGCCCGAACATGATAACAATAATTCCAAACACTTCAAACAAACTCAATAACTCTTAAACCAAAGTTCTAAAGTACCAATCTTCCTAATAGTGTTGACTATATTCTACTCATGTTGTGTGAACGTGCTTGTTTACTATTATTTTACTATATTCAACCATCAGTAAACAGCCACGTCACACAACCTGAGTAGAATATGTCAACTATTAGGAAGATTGTACTTTAGAACTTTGGTTTAAAGAGTGTATGATTTTGATTGAAGAGGTTGGGAATTATTGTATCACTGTTCGGGCATCAATAATTCAGAAGTCATTCATTGTAAACGATTGAGAGCTAGGGAACATTAAATCGTAAACCCAACAACTCAGTCAGAACGTAATACCAAGATGAAACTCCTTAATATGAAGCTCCCTAGTATTGTGATACGATATATTCGGTTTTAAGCGTTTTAATCAATATCTGGAAATGTTAAGCACGTCAAGCGTTAATTAAAGTTATGTCTGGTAATGTTTTAAATGTGTTTTTATACTTTTTCAAAATGTTACATTTTAGACCCTAGGGTTTGGAAAATTGCAAGTAGACCCCTAGTGGTTTTGCATTTTTACAACTTTGGTCCTTCAACTTTTAAGAAGATATACCAAGTAAACCTTGGACTTTGCGAAAAGTGGCAAAAAAGATCCCTGAGTTAAACTATTGATATAATGACACTTTTAGTCCTTTTAGTATTCCGAAAGTTACGATATATACCCCTTGCATGGATTATAATTACAAAACATGTCCAAATTGCCATGCAAGCTTATTTTAACATTTCAATAGACATTTATAAGTTATAATAAACTAAAATATGAAGTTTTAATGCAACACAAGTTTAAAATAACGATTCGTAATCTAGGATGCAAAACGGGTCAAATTAGGGTTTCAAAACGTAAACACGCGGGTTTTAAGTTCAAATTCCTTCATTAATCAATAAAGTGGTTATTTTAACATTATTTAACATGCTATGATAGATTATACAATATTTAATCTTTATGACATTTTAGTTTTAAGAAAAAAACGTGAAATGAGGTTTCGGGTGTACGCATTTTGGATCAAAATGGAAAATGAGCATGAATTGGAGTTATGAAACTTTAACAAGGGTATATTTAATATCATAAGAACATTATAAGGGTGTAGTAGCAGAAGTAGAACATTCAAAACCAGGGTTTGAGCTTCAATGATCAACAATGGTGGAAATGGGTCGTTTTGGTAGTAAATCCACTTCCTACGCCTGTAACTTACTCCGAGAGCTTCAAATTCTCAGTCCTTTGCTTCTTGAACTTCTTTAATGATGCTAGATCACAGGGAGCAAAGTATTGCTGCCAATTGGGTTTGAGAGAGAAAAGATGTGGTGCGAGTATGAATGAACACCCAAAGGCCCTATTTATACTATTTTGAGGATGAGGAGGTTAAGTAACTCATAAGATCTAATGTGTGACACATAGGAGGCCTAGTGTAAGATGTGTTGAAGCTATAGAATGAGTTGTGAAGGCTAGGAAGCTAGAATGATGGTGTGGACACCATAGGAGCATGTCGCGGCTAAAGAGAGAAAAAGAGAGGCCATGTGCTCTCATTTTTTATTTACCAAGAAAGTCCTAAGTAGTGGAGTAAGCTGATTAAGGTTTCTAGAAGGATTTCACATAAGAATTTGGCACTTGAAAGGTTTTAAACTGGATCAAAATTTGATGGTGAAAGGGTGCGGCTGTTTTGGGTTCGACTAGGTTTTCACAAGTTTTCAGCCCTTTATTTTGTTGTATAAATGATTAAGGCTAGTTTAATATATGTAGCCATGGTTTTGATATAGAAGGATTAGCAAATCTCAGCAATTGGTTTTGGGTTAAAACGTATTAGCATTGAATAAATGAGGTCACGGTTTGATTAGCACGTTTAGGGTTTTCTTGACTTTCTTGGTTTATATTTTGCATAATCTTGATTAGTAATGATGGAATACAGATCCTAGGGCTTATATAAAGTATTATTAATGAATTTTGGTCATTGGTTTAAGTTAAAATGGGTTGAAATTGAAAGAATAAGCCGTAGCTTGGAATTAGGGTTCATATAAGGGTTTTAGGGTTTTCTGGATTCGTTTCTTGTATAATTGAAGTAGAAATGATTACATATAAATCGGATTATAATTTAGAATTGTTGTAATTTATGTAAGTAAAACTTTTTTAAGTATTGTTTAAGGTTACAATTGGATAAAACGAAGAAACGAGTCAAGTTTAGTTTAGGGGTTTAGGGTTTTGGAATTAGGGTTTGAGTGTAAAAACATTTATGAAAGCTATGAATAAAAATTTAGGGTTTATAACATTATATATTGAGTGTATAACTTGTACATAAGAGATGGTGAAGAAATAAGAATGAAAACAGAGTAAAACCGCTATTTTGATGTCATGCTTAATGACCTTGTACATTGAGATTTTAAGAGACTTATAACTTGGACCTTGAAGAGCCTTATATCTTTCCAAATGAGATTTTATTATTGCTTTTACATATGCTTTATTGCTTGTGCGTCAACTTTAAATATAATCATTCATGGAAATTAGGGTTTAGTTGCATACATACGTTTTAAAGCCCGTTTGATATAACGTTGCCGAATGGTGCATTATAGGAAGAAATTACTAGTATAAATAAGGATAGGATGTATATAGACTTGACATATTGTGATTTTGCTTGACATAAATGAAGACAGTATTTCCATAGATAGGTTGCGTGAGCTCGTCTACTTTAATTATGTAAGTTACATGACATAACTGAATATTGACAATGCAAGTAATGTAATAAAGCGAAAAATTTCCCCGTATAATTGTGATAATAGTAAAATAGGTTTTGCATTTGATGAAAATTCTTGGGTTGTTATAAAAGATACATAGTAAGCCCATAACACAAGCCCATGGCCGGTTATGCTAGGCATATATAAACCCTCTCCACACATGGAGAGGGTGTTGTTGTTCATTTCACACATTACACTAATCTAATATTATCCTTATTTCTCTCTCTCTAAGTGATCATTCTAACATCTCTTTCCCTCTCTAAAAACCAAAAGTGAATCCGTTCCATTTATGTCATAAAATATGCTACAAATATGTATCAAGGAGCCATGGTGTTTGTGAAGGTTTTGTGGTCGTTTGTTACTCGTGTAGTTATCTTCGAATCCATCAAAAAAAATTTCATTTTGAGATTTAAAAAACATAAAGCTTTTAATTCCTTTCCTTAGTTTATCTTAGTATAGAGACCAAGAATACAAGACAATCTGTTAAAAACATAAAAAAATATCATCTTTTTTGTGAGTCTTTTTGGTTGAAAGGAGGGTTTTTGTAGCAATAATCTTGATTTAAATTTTTCGTGACAAAAACGTTAAAGTTTGTGTTTTTAAGGTTCTAATAGTCTTAGATAGGTAAGAAGTACAAAAAAATTAGTTAAAAACATCAAAAAGTGTGTCTTTTTAAGATTTTTGATTTTTGAGTTTCGAAGTTCTTCAGGCGATTTATACATTTAGTCAGGCGATTTATACGTAGTAAGTTGGTCAGGCAATTTATACATTCCCTTCAGGCGATTTATACATATTGGTCTGGCTATCTATACGTATCATTCCTTCAGCCGGAAATTTTTTTTTATTTAAAAAAATACATGTGGTCAGGCTATCTATACGTATCATTCTTAGACGATTTATACATATTGGTCATGCTATCTATACGTAATCAATTTAGTTCAGGCGACTATACATATAGTCAGGCTATCTATACTATCATTTTGTTTAGGCTATTTAAACAAAATTGGTCACAATCTATACGTATCATTTGTTTAGTGATTTATACTTTTTTTGCTTGGGTATTTTAACGCTTAACTAAGGAGACCTATACACATTGATAGGAATATAACGGTGTTCTTTGATTTGTAAAATCCGTGAATATTTTGATTTCTCGGTTTTAATCAAGAATTGTAAAACCCGTATATTCCAAGACTTAAACTTATTTAATCAATAACTCACTATAACATAAAAACCTCCAATCACTGTTCGATTCATTTTAATCTTATCACATTGAACAATTCTTTCACTAGACAAAAAGATACTCTACTGAGTACATGAAACTCCTTCGATGCTAACAAAGCGACCACCTAAGTTGGACAAACACCTTATGATTCTTTAAGAAGATACGAATGGAAATATACATGCAAAATAGAGAGCACCGGAAAGAATGATACCTTTAATCAGTTGAGCATGGTCCTCTCATTTGGCCTACGGTTGAAGACAATGGAGTGATGAGAACGAAGAAATATGCTGAATTATCTGTTGCTGAGAAAATTCAAGATGATTGTGATATGAAAACTACCAATATCATTCTTTAAGGTCTTCCTGCTGATATCTATTCACTTGTGAATCATCACAGAGTTTCTAAAGATTTATGGGAGAGAGTTCAATACTGATCAAGGTACTTCTTTGACAAAGCAGGAAAGATAGTGTAAAGCAGTATGAAATGCATTGATAAGTTTACTCACATCAAAAGGGAATCACTTCACACGTATTATTTGAGATTTACTCAGCTGATTAACGATATGAACATATATAAGATGAAAATGGAGCAATTTCACGTTAATACCAAGTTCTTAAACAGTCTTCCACCTGAATGGAGTAATTTTGTGACTGATGTCAAGCTTGTAAAGATTTGCATACCTCCAACTTTGATCAGCTTCATGCATATCTTGAACAACACGAACTCTATGCAAATGAAGTTCGTATTATGTGTGAACGCAATCAAGATCCACTTCCATATGTTGAAAATCAGCAAATGACACCACCTCACTTCAACCCTTATCAATCATCTTACAACAATCCTCAACTACAACAACAATTTTCACCATCACAATATGGATCAATTCAACACAATCAACATTACTCATCTACTTATCCGTTACAACCACAATTCTATCATTCACCCATTCCACCATTACATACATATCAGTCTCAAATGAATCATCAAACCTTATATGTGCCACAAGAAATTCCACAAGTTGCTTATCAATCACCTCCATCTCCTACACAACCTATGATTAGTACCATTTTGTCAATCTGGTTTTGTTGTTCCTGTGTTTTTCTCCCTGGAGAGGACCAGTTTGCTTGTCTCAATAAAACAATGGCTTTTCTAACTGATGTAGCTTCTTCAAGGTTCCCTTCTACCAATAATCAACTTAAAACTTTCTCTAATCCAAGAAACCAAGCCACTATTCAAGACGGCAGGGTTATAGTGCAACAAGTTCAGGGGAGACAAGGGCAAAATATTCTGGTACTACGTATAAGGGCAATGCTACTAGCTCAAGGGGAAATACTACAAGTGGACATGCAAGAGTTGTTAAATGCTACAACTGCCAAGGTGAAGGACATATGGATAGGCAATGCACTCAGCCTAAGTGACCAAGGAATGCAGCGTGGTATAAGGAGAAAGCAATTGTGTTAGCTGAAGCTCAGGAAGCTGGACAGATATTGGATGAAGAGCAACTAGCATTTCTTGTAGATCCCAGAGTTCTAGCAAGTCAAGCTCAGATAATCATCCCTCACAATGTTGCTTTCTTGACTAAGGATCTCGATACTTTATATTCAGAACCTGTGATGATCTCTCGACTACCCAAGCGGTTCTTATGCCAACATTTCCCTCTATTGTTTCAGACTTATCTCAGAAGGTACCTAATTCTGAAACCTAAATTGATGATATGGGATAATCAAGTGTGCATGCATTGCATGATTATTGAACAATCACAAAGTTATGGATTTTTTTACAGAAAATGATAATATCTAGTGATAGGCAATATCATTCATATTCTCAATATTTGTAAGAAACACAACTGGAAACTGTTCAAGATTCTAATTTGCAGGCACAACAAGATTCAATAATTTTATCTGTGATTGAACAAATGTCCAAACAAATGATTAATCATGTAAATAATTGGGAAAGGCTAATAAGGAACAGAATAATGAAACAATAACCGCTGAGCTTGAGAGATATAAGGAAAGGGTCAAAACTTTTGAACAACGTCTTAATATTGATTTAAGCAGTCGTAAAAAAGATTGATTCTCAAATGATGATATGATAAAAAAGAAACTTGCCTCAAGAACAAGTGACTCACTTTGAGCAAAATCTTTCTAAAATAAATCCAAGAAAAGGATATGTATGCAAACATTTTACAGTTTTTTAAAAAGGAATCCAAAGAAAAAGAGAATAAATATATGGAAAATGAAATTGATTTGGAAAAGAAGATTAAGGAACTTGATAATATTATTTGTAAAGTGGGTCAATCTGCTCAAACAGTGCACATGTTAACTAAGCCACAAGCGTTTTATGATAACACACATAAACAAGCTCTAGGTTATTAAAATCCGTTTTATCTTAAGAAAGCTCAGCGGATAAAACCAACCTTGTATGATGGTGTTGTCATGTCTAATACACATGTTGCTATGCCTGTGATTGATGATGAAGAAACATTGATTTTGGAATGAAGTGAGTCGATTCCCAAAATGTTTGAAAGCAAAGGATCTTGAAGTTATGGCAAAGAATTTCTCATAAACCAATCGATTTATGAAAAATTAAATATAACTAGCTGAAGATTTGGAAAATGTTTTTCTCCACAACCAAGAAAATCGGCTGACCATGCCTGGTAGGTTCATATACATAATCCATCCATTGAATCTTCTACACACCACCTGTCATAGTGGATGTTCCCAGTAAACTACCTAAGGTGAGTTTGGTGAATGCAAGCCTTAAAAAGCTCAAATTCCACCTTACCCAGTTTGACTCAGTGGTGAAGAAGAGGACAATACCTAATGCTCTTGAAGAAGGTGAATGGGGGTTTGAGCATACAAAAATTGTTTTTAACAATGAAATTATTCTATTTCTAAATTATTTTAAAATACTCTTCATGAGTTTAATAAAGAATCTACTAAATGAAATAACGAAGTACAAACATTTTTTGACCAAGATGGACGCGGCTGTTAAACAATCCTTCAATTGATAAACAATGTTTGGAAATTGCTAAGAAATAAATTCTTTTGGAAAATGATCGACTCTTACAAAAAAATCATGTTTCAAGATGTACTGTAACTGTGATAAATTCCATGTCTTTGAATAATGATTCTGTGAAATGGAAGCAAGATGGTGAATCCGTAGTGAAAATGTTTAAATCTGTGATCCTGACTTTCCAAATCAAAACAAGCATTATAATATTTTCTGAAAAATTACTTCACAACTTAAAAACATTTTATTTCTCTCAGCATCAATGCAATTACAACAAGAATTATTTTCGAAAATAGATGAATCTTGCTTAATCAAAATGCAGTTGAAATTCAAGAATATTTTGAAATCAATGATTTGAAAGCTCGGCTACAAGATAAAGACAAGACCATTTGTAAGTTTAAGGATACTATTAAATCTTTAAGAGAGAATACCAAGGAAGAGAATGTTAATCATGAAAAATATGATCTTGAGCCCATAAATAAGGAACTAGAAAATAGTGTGGCAAAGTTGCTTTTTGAGAACGAACGTCTTTGTAATGAAATTAATCATGTGAAACCAGGTTTTAATGATTAGTATTAGACTCCATCAAACAGACACGTGTTTGTCATAAAGAACAAAGTGACTCTTAATTACACAAACTGAACTTAAAATCGTGAAATAGAAGATTTAAAGCTCAAATTCAAGACAATTTCTGTATAACATCATTAAGAAACGATTTACGAAAATTAAAAATTGGAAAGAAATTGTTTGAAAATAGTTGTACACACGCCTATCTGCCACCACTATGCTCAGGCATGTTCAAAGCTTTATTTATACCGTTGCCTCCTCAGGTATTGCAAAAATAGGGATGCTCACATAGACTATCAAGACACACCACAAGAACAAGCTAAAACTCTCGGGAAATAGTCCCGAACAGCTAAAGCGAAACACCTTTAGATAAAAGTTAGACATTGCTGTAATATTGCCACAAGAATTCCAGGAAGTACGTTGTATAAGTTTCAAGATGCGTGCCCTAATGCGATAACACCTAGTCCTAAAAAGGTTGCTATCACACCTGTGAACAATGTCAAGAAAGTTAGGTTTGCTGAACCTCTCACATCCTCAAGCAACATTAAACAGGTAAAGTTCTTCAATACATCAATTCCAAACACACCTGTGTTGTCTTCTACAGGAGTGAATTGTTCTACTAATTGTGGATCAAAGCCTCCAAGCAATAAAAAGAATGATAGGATCTCGCAAACACCAAGTAGAAACAAGAAGAATAAAGTAGAAGCCCAACTTAGGAAAGTTAACAAAACAAATCGTGTTGTTAATGTTAATATAAATAATTCCCTAAAAACATTATTTATATTTTTCGACCTCTCGATGTTTTGATAATAACAAAATGTGAAAACGTTCATGATAAAATTAAACAGTTAATAAATACTAATCGAAAAATTCCATTTCAGGATTAATCACTTAAGGTATGGATAAATAAATCATTAAACATGATTAGTGATCAAGAAAATAATTTTTATTTCCTAAACCTTACATTTTTACAAAAGTATTTTTACAAAAATATAAACACAAAATAATTTTTATAAAAGAAATTTTTTAGAAAATTATTTAATTTGAAATCAGATTTTCCCCCCAAAATGGAAGGTTCTAAAACAAATAACACCTTCCCCACAAAAAGACAAAAAGGGGAGCATAGTCTACGGCGGCCCCCTTATAGGCCTGGCGGCCCCCTTATATATAAGGGACCGGCAGGACCGCCTTCAGTAAAACGGCACTTTTTGTGGCCTAAAATACTGGGCCACCCATCTAAAAACTGAACCACTTGCCACGAATTTTTCAAATTTTATTCTCTCTTCTTCTTCTTCTAAAACACATATCATATCACTAACATATCTTGATCTTTTTGTCAAGAGATTAATTCTTTCTCTTCCTCCTTTTTTCTATCAAATCATGTGCAAGAGAAGAACAATCGGATTCTCTACATCCGATTTGATAGTCAAGTGACTCACTTCACTTCCTTCTCAAGATCATACATATCTTCTTACATTACTTTTTGTTGTTGTGTAAATTGATTGAGTGTAGATCCAATAGTGTAAAATTGTGTATTGGTGATGAATTTGGATTATGTGTCAATCAAAGGTATATAGTCCTTGTGGTGTATAAAGACTTTGGGTGAGTCTTAGATTGGTTCTAGCTAAGATTAGACACGACATCTAGCTTAGTGGGAAAAAAAGTAAGCGACGTGTAAACGGTTTTTCTCCGCCTAACGGGGAGGCCTTGTTGACATAGTGCACATCTCGAATGGAGTACCTCGGGGTAGTGAGTAGGAACAAAGTAGGATCTTCGTTCCGAACCACTAATAAATCTTGGGTTTTATTCGTTTGATCGATTCTTTCTCGAAATCTCTTTAGTGTTATTTTTACTTAGTTTATTATATTAATATTTTATTTGTGATTCATATTTGTTGATTGATTGAACATACACTCAAAGCTCCAATTTTCTAAGCAAAGTTTTTAAAATTACCCATTAACCAATACACATTCAACCCCCTTCTAGCTTTTCCACAATGTATAAGAGCAAGGTCACTCAAGATTTTTAAAATATATTGTATTTTAAAGCTTGGATCGATCTATGGATTCCGATAAATATCTAGAAGGGCAATCTATGCAAAGACCACCACTTTTTGAAAGTGATAGTTTTATTTATTGGAAAAATAGATTCGAGACATATGTTAAATCAAAAGATCTAGATCTTTGGCAGTTTATTACAAATGGTGATTTTCAACCTATTATTCAAAATCCGGAAACCAAAACTGAGAGGTTGTCCCTTTTGAAAATCAAACCGATGAACTTAAAAGAAGGCTTTCGAAAAACAATGAAGCCAAAATGGTTATTCACAATGCTTTGACTAGAAAAGAATATGAACGAATTTTCATGTGCAATACGGCAAAAGAAATTTGGAAAACTTTGTTAATCACCCATCAAGGTAATAACCAAGTCAAAGATAATAAGATCGACCTTTTGGTTCAACAATATGAACAATTCGTCATCTCCGAAGACGAATCTATAGATAGTGCATTTGCTAGATTTAATACTATTATCACTAGTCTTAAAGCTCTTGAAGAAGTGTAATCTAGTAAGAACTACAAAGGAAGTTTCTTAGGCTCTACATCCTAATAGAGAGCTAAAGTCCACGGCGATTGAAGAGTCGAAAGACTTAACATTACTATCTCTTGAGATCTCATCGAAAAACCTCAAAGTCCAATGAGAAGGATGCCATCAAGAAAGATTCCGAATAGTTAAAGCAAAAGTTAAAAGACATCACTGCTTTAAAGGCAAGAAAGAACTAGTTAAAAGAGTGTTCGACTTCTGATAGTGATACAAAGACTATACCCATAGCGGTAAAGAGACTGTCAAGAAGTTCCTTTAAGAAGAAGATGTAATTCGTAAGACAACCCAAGAACGACAAAAAGTCGTTTCAAAGAAGCCGAGACGACAAAAATGGCAAAAGTGAAAGGAGTTTCTTAGATGCGGAGACCAAATCATTATATTGTTAGAATTTTCAAGCCACCGATAGACAAAAACCAATTGTATCGTTTGAAGGTTCTTGGAGTGATAGCGTGCAGAGATGATGAAATGATCCAAGAACGATACATGTCTTGTGCTCCAAGCACCAATGAGTAGTTCTGAACTCTTATTAACTTTAGTTGATGAAAACTCATCCATTAATGATATAGCTATTAGAAAAAGAATATGATAAATTAGTGTCAAAAGAGTTTAAAGATAATCACTAAGAACAAAGGGTTAAAGCTATTATAAAATAGACCTAGAAAATGAGCTAAAGAATTAAAAGATAAATTATCCATACTCGAGAAAAACAAGGGAGTTGATCTCGATTGTGCAAAATGTCATACACTTAAAATTGAAAATGAAAAGCTCAAAGAAAGAATCTACTAGATTAAACAAATTTGAAAAGAGTACACATTGCTTGGAATGAAATGTTAAGAAACAAAAAACCTTCTGGTGATAAATTAGGTTTGAGGTTTAATTCATTTGAAGCATCATCTAGTGGAACTAAGGAAATAAAAATTTTAAAAGCTTAGAAAAAGGCGTCTCCTAATGGAGGTCCCATAAATATGGGCGGCCCCCTTAATATTCAGGCGGCCCCCAAAATAAATATGGGACCGCCACCAGTAATGCCTATATCTGAGAAAAGTGTGTCTTTTCAAAAATCTATTTTGGGTCCTAGACCAAAACACATAATTGTAAACAAAACCAAAGTTCCCGTTGCTAGTGACAATGAAGTTCAACAATTCTATAAGCCATTGTTAAAACCAAGAATTAGATTTTCGAAACCAAAATTTAGATCAAAAACTCCACCTCCTAGAAGAGTCAATAATAATTATTCTCGTCCTAAAACACCGCAACCTAAAAGACATGTTGGTCGACAAAACCAACCCCATGGATTTCCTGTAACTTAGAACAACTTTCCACGTCAAAGTTACATGCCATGGGAAATGTGTCTTCCATTCTTACATCCTAACCAATTATATCAAATGCAAAGGATGTTTGGCACTAACAACTTTGACCCAATGAGTTATTGGGGACCAAATGTTTGAGTTATTGTCTTATATAAATAGATATGCCTTGGAGTCGACTTGGAGCCCGACGAATGGATCAAGGATAGTGGATGCTCCAAGCACATGATGGGCAATCGAAAGCTCTTCTCCACTTACAAGGCATACAATGGAGGTAACGTCATTTTTGGTAGTAATCTTCGCGGTAACATCATTGGCAAAGGTACGATTTCTAATGACTCTCTCAAAATAGATAATGTAGAACATGTTGATAATTTAGGAATTAACTTGCAAAGTATATGAACAAATATGTGAATAATAAATGTCAGAGTAACTTTTCTGAACTGATAGTGAAATCACAAGGAGGTAAAGTCATAGGTAAAGTATTAGGAAGAAAGGCTTGTATTTGATAAATTAGAAATAAGCCAAAAACCAAAAAATCTGGTCTTGCAACGAATGATGAAAATCCACATTTGTAGCATAGGAAGATTGGGGTCACAGTAAATATGCGTCACATCAATCGTAGCTGCTAAGACTTATATAGAAACTACCAAAGCTTAGGTTTATCAACACTTTATTCCTTGCAAATTTGGCAAACAAGCTCACGTTTAGTCATAAGATAAGACATATTCTCAACGACCTAGATGCATAGAACTTCTCACATGGATCTGGTTTTGTCCATCCGCCGAACGGAGTTACGGAGGAAACCGCTACACCTTAGTCATAGTAATGAACTACTCTAGGTATACTTACTAATTTCTAAGAATAAAACCGAAGCCTATTCGATCACTTCGAAATATTTATTAAGAAAATCGTAAAACCAATTAGGATGTACAATAGTATCAATAAGAACCGACCATGGTAGAGAATTTGATAATGAAGTGCAATTTGGAGAGTTTTGTAATGCCAATGGTATTACACATAACTTCTCGGCTCCACGCACTCCTCAATCAATATGGCGTTGTTTAAAGGAAAAATAGACACTTCAAGAAATGAGTAGAACCATGTTGAATGAGCAATCGAGTTACCACAAAAAGTTTTTTTGGTGTACGCCATAGATACTTCAACATACATTCCTCAACCGAATTCTCATGTAGAGCCCATTTCAAGTAAAAAACCACCATATGAACTCTAAGATGTAGAAAACCTACGTAGATAATTTTAGAGTGTTTGGAAGCAAGTGCTTCATTTTGAATACAAAAGACTACTTTACCAAGTTTGACCCAAAGTCATACGAAGGTGTCTTTCTAGGTTATTCTCAAAATAGCAAATCTTACATCATCCTAAACAAACATACTAGGAAAGTCGAAGACTCACTCAACTGGACATTTCGATGAAAACTCTCTACCCTCTAAGACATCACCCTTGGTGGATGATGACTTAGATGAAGATGAAGCAATTAAGGTCACTGAAAAGAAAAATTTAGAAAATGACATTATGGATGAAACTTTAGAGGTTCTGAAATAGTCAACAATTCATGAATCTAAGAACCATCCATTAGAAAATGTCATAGGAAACCTTAACCAAAGAACCCTTAGGTCACAAGCCCAAAACCAAAGTAACTTCTTTTGTTTTATATCAACTATAGAACCTAAGAATGTGAATGAAGCATTAGGAGATGAAAGTTGGATAGTCGCCATGCAAGAAGAATTAAATCAATTCATTGCTAATGACGTTTGGGAGTTAGTTCCACAACCTAAGAATATGACAATTATAGGAACTAAGTGGGTATTTAGAAATAAGTTAGACGAGAACGGTATTGTTTCTCGAAATAAGGCTAGGTTAGTTGCTCAAGGCTACAACCAACAAGAGGGCATCGATTATGATGAAACTTATGCCCCGGTTGCTAGACTTGAATCTATTAGGATATTATTAGCCTATGCTTGCGCCTTAGATTTTAAATTATTCCAAATGGATGTAAAAAGTGCATTCCTAAACGGTTTTATCAATGAGGAGGTATACGTGGCACAACCTCCGGGATTCATTGATTTTGAAAAACCAGATCATGTTTATAAATTAAAGAAAGCTTTATATGGTCTTAAACAAGCACCCAAAGCTTGGTATGATAGATTAAAATTCTTTCCTTATTAGAATGATATAAAATGGGAAATGTGTAGATAACACTCTTTTTACTAAGAAGAAAAGTTCAACATCTCATTCATTGTTTAAATAATAATGTCGATGACATTATCTTCGGTTCGACTTGTCAAGACACGTGTGATGACTTTTTCCAAAATCATGCATGACAGTCGAGATTATTCATTATGGTGAACTTAACTTCTTCCTTGGATTACAAATTAAACAAATGGAAGATGGTATATTCTTTAACTAATCTAAATATATTAAAGAAATGCTTAAGAAATTTGGTCTAGAAGAATCTAAACAAATGAAAACCCCCATGTCCTCTGATACTAAACTCATGAAAGATGAAGAGTGTGAGTCGGTAGATAGTACCAAGTATCGAGGCATGATAGGTAGTTTATTATACCTAACGGCAAGTAGGCCCGATATCATGTTTAGTGTCTGCCTTTGTGCCCGCTTCCAAGAGGCTCCCAAACCCTCTCACCTTGAAGCGGTTAAGCGTATCTTCTGATACATTAAAGGCACTGCGCACTTAGGATTATGGTATCCTAAGGGGACCGGCATAGAAACCTTAGTATATGCCGACTCTGATCATACGGGAGATTATGTGGACCGAAAGAGCACTAGCGGTACTTGTACGTTCGTGGGATGTTGCTTGACATCTTGGTTCTTGAAGAAACAAACCGCTCTTGTTATATCCACTACCGAAGCCGAATACGTAAGCACCAAAAAGGCATGTCAACAAGCATTATGGATGAAACAAGCTCTCATCGACTACGACGTACGACTCGACGACATTCCCATCATGTGTGACAACAAAGGCGTGATTGACCTTAGCAAAAACCCGGTGCAACATTCTCGTACCAAACACATCGAAATACGTCACCACTTTCTTCATGATAATGTCCAGAAAGGACATATCTTAATCGAAAAAGTGCCATCCACCGACAACATAGCCGATATTCTTACTAAACCCCTTAAACGTGAATCGTTTAACTATCTACGTCTGATGGAACACATTCCATAAATCATATTAGTCCGCTTCTATTTCTTCTGTCTCAATTCTAGTTCGTGTTCCATTCCGTGTCGTGACAACTTAAATACTTCATCCGAAGTACTTTAAGCATGTTTAATTTGCGAAATGCAAATTAAAACGTCACTCCTCTTCGCAAAATTTTTATCAAAATTAAGTTTAAAATCATTTCCTGAGGGCGACCCCTATATAGGCGCCCCCCCCCCAATATATTTGGGACCTCCGAGTAAATATAGGACCGCCATCAGCAAGACACAAAACGGGACACTTAACCAAAAAATTTCAAAACTGAAAAACAAAAACCCCCTTACCTGCTACCATTGACGAACTCAAACCAAAACCCACCAAAACTCAAAATCAACCATTAAAATTCAATTGAGATCAACATCAACACTAATATCTCATTCCTTAATATCACTAAGATCCATTAATTGTAAGTCATTTACATCTATTTTCTATCAATTTGAGTCTATGGTTCATGATGAACACCAAAAATTAAAATTGGGGATTTTCAATTTTTTTCAACTTTATGCAATTAAGAGTACTAGGATACAATGTATAACTAATATGCTTCCCATAGACATAGGATTTGCATACATTAGTAAGATTAAACGAAAAATTGATTTTGAACTAAAACCCTAATTTTATTTTCAAATCACTCACGTTAGGAACAAATAAAATTGTTTTATCAATGTCCAATACAACCTAAAAACATTTTCAAATACATGCATAATGATCTCATAAACAAACTTCGAGAGCATCATTCAATGCAATTTCTGACTTGTTTGTTGAGCAAAATCAAATAAAGGAGCGTTTGGGTTAACACTATATCTTATATTATTAGGTCGAGTTAATTGGTCTACCTCTCACCTTGTTTGCATATAGGCACACACTAGGCACAAACTCAAAACATCAATACATGTAAAAGCAATTAAAATATGATCTTGCTTATATCTTTTTAGGTAACAATGCCTTGAGCTACCGGTCTTGATCATCAAAAGATACGAAACTACATACCCCAAATATCAAATGAATTTAATCAACCCTTACTAAATACAATGGCCAATCTTGAAAACGATACTTTCATGAGTGGAGGGTTATAAGTCCAAACTCGAAAATATGAGTCATATTCGCAGCTAAGTTTGAGTCAATCGGTTATTGTTTGTAATGTCTAACGAACAAATTATACCATGCTTTGTTCTTGAGTTCTACTGTCAACTCACTTTTACCTACAATCCTGAGGTTTACTTCATTGTCAATTTTTTCATTCAAAATAAGTCTTTTTCCCTCACTCTTGAGGAATTCGGTCAAATTCTCTTCTTTACTTGATGATAGGAAGTATTCTTCTTTTGCACTTGAGGATCAAATCTTGGATCACTTTAAGTGATTAAATTTTTGAAATGAAAATTTACTACTAATTACTTGTTTAAGGATAATTTTTCATTAATCGTTTTTACATTTTGTGATTATCAAAACGTAGAGAGATTGAAATATATTAATAACTTCTTTAGGCATTATTTCTATAAACAAAATTCTTCCAAATATTCGTAGATATTTATTTATGAGATTTATAAACTTATCATCTTGCTTTCATTTGATCCTCAATTTTTCGCCCTTTTAAAGGATTTGATCCCCAATTGTTTGTCTTAGAGAATTATATACTGATCCCCAATTGTTGACAGTTTCTTTTGAATGGTTTTTTTAGGTTTATGATGCTAAGGTTAGTATTAGATCAAAGTTACACATTCTACAAACCATTCGATCAAAGTTGAGTTGGAATGAAGATCGTCTTGATATTTTTAACCGGACTGTTTATGGACCATAGTCAAACATACAAACTATAGTTCATGATAATCATTTGCTGAATTTTCTACTTCATCACCAAAGGTATTTTCCTAATCCATCTCCAAACAAACCCTTCATATTTGATATCGATGGTCATACCTTAGAATTTGGTAGGGAGAATTTTTGTTTGATTACACTAGTACAAAAAGTAGATTTGGTCACACATGGGCAAAATGGAACGACCACACATTCACATATTTATGTGACCAAAGGTACCAAAAAAGACACCATTTACTAATTAGTCACACATGAACATTTTTATCGTGTGATCATTAGAACTGTATTGCCACACATTCGAACATCATGTGGCTAGAAGTAACAGGTAATATTGTTTGGTCACATATGAATTTCGAACGTGTGACCAATAAAAGTAAGCTTGAAGCATTGGTCACGATATACATATAAATAGTGACAAATATTTGTCACACACTTGAACAATGTGACTAAATGCCACATATGGTCACACTAAACGTTTTGTCACACATTATTTTAGTGTAGCCAAATTCCGTTACATATGGTCACGTAACTTAATATGTGTGTCTAAAGTTTAGTTTGTGTTAGCTTGCCAAAAGCTAATGTGTTTAGTCACATTTACTTCTAACACTGTGACCAAATGGCATATATGGTCACACTAAA
>BQNB010064598.1:20613-33181 GCA_026074375.1 Tanacetum coccineum | reverse complement strand
AACAAGTTTCAAATCAAGTTCTTACATAACAAGCATATAATGGTGATGTGAAATCAAGCATGAAATTTTTTAATGAATGAAAATATAAAAATGATATGCTTACAAAGATTTGTGGTGAATAGATGACTAAGAAGTGCACAAAACTAACCCAAGAACACTAGAAAACCCTAATTTCACTTACAAAACCCTAATTTTTCAATACCAAACCCTAATTTCTTCCTTAGAAACTCTTAAACCTTGCTTGAAACCCTTAGATCAGCTGAGTTTGTGTATGCTTGATGGTGTTTAAATATGCGTATGGGGATTGTCCCTCTCAAAACCATGAAATGGGCTAGCTTGAACTAATTGTAGCAAATTTGTCTTAATCTCAAAATGGTCCACATTAATTTCCGGTATGATGATAGCTTCTTCATACCCTTCCGTGGGGTGCTTGGAGTAGCTCTTCCATTGTTCAATTATCCGCCATTGGTGCAACTTCAACGATAGTACGAAGCCTGGGTTCGACTATGTTTGGAACACGTCTTTTATTTCGACGTCTCAGAATGGTTACGGTTGAATTATTTGGAAAATAGGAATTTCTAGTGCGCATGCACTAAACAAACAAGCGAGGAGAGAAAAAATATATACACAAAAATATTTTTGTTTCACCGAATAATCAACAAACTTAGGGTAACTCCCTTAAGTGAAATTTTCAAGCAAGCGGGGGACGTAGTGGGAGCGAATCGCCTTAAAAACGTTTGTCCCTTCGGGTCGTAGTTCCTTGGAACAACCCTCCTTATAGCTTATTTCACAAAAGAGGTGCGCCTTTTTCGTAAATGACACAAGACGGTTACTTTTTGAATCTTTGGATTGATAACTTATTAATGGATATTCACAAATTCTCTAGTAAGAGAATTAAATTGCTTTGTGTATTTTAGTTTTTTAAGAGACCACAATAAAAATCGAAAAATCCAGAAGAGCTAATATTTTTCTATTTTATTTATTTATTTATCTTCTACATATAGTAAAAATAAAAAGAAAAATATTTTTTTACTTTTTTTTATATTTTTGATTTTTTCAAAAGACGTAACTTTCGAAGACGAAAGGTTCTCCAAATGACGATCGACAAATTCAAACGAGAGAATCTTAACACAATTCCCCGGCAACGGCGCCAAAAATTTGATACATACGTAATATATAATATGTAAGTATAATGAAATTTACTAATAATCCTTGAGGACAAAGATTAAAAGTAAAATCCACATAAAATATCGTACGTTTACCGGTAAGTGTTCACCGTGTCGTTTATACCCCAAGAATTATGAATTGAAATCCCGTTTTAATTTGGACAATGATTTGAATGGTATTCAAAGTTTTTGATTTGGTTATCTATTTCTACAGCTAAAAACATATAACACATGCAAAGGAACGCTATCACTAAAGCAATTACGAAATTAAAACGCTTAAACGATAACGGGAATTTAAAGAAAACGCGACAATTAAGCAAGTATGTCAAATTTAGGACCTACGAAAGCAAATTTAATTCCTAAACCTAAAATATGATAAAAGAAACTTTTATAAAAAAGAATTTTAATTTTTTGATTATTTTTCTATTTTTTTATGATTTTTTAAAGTTTTAAAACAAAATAAATGCACGAAAATTACTAAAGTTTAAGCTAAAAATCCTAGAAAATTACTAAACATAGCTTATGATAAAAAATTTCCAAGAAAAATAAAAACTACAAATAAGCCTAAACGAATAAGCTAGGAAAATTCAGAAAAGCACTAGCAGTGCTTATAACTAAAAGAGCCTAAAAAAGTGTTAAAGGTTTTGTTTGTGCACCCTTGGACATAAAAATCCCAAGGGCGCAGTTGGCTTGGTGTGTGTGTTTAAAAGAGGGTTGAAAGAGATTGAGGTCTTGGGTTCGAGCCTTGCTCAACCAAGATTTCCCTTGTTCCCTTTTTTTTATTTTTGAATTTTTTTTTGAACAAACTAGTTAAGCAGCTGAAAATAAGCAAATTTTACAAAAGTAACTATTTATGAAACTTAACTAATAAGCCAGAAATTGAGCTTAAAAATGACAGATTATACTTAAAAAGAGTTTGAGCTTTTCACTCAAACTAAAGAAGCTAGAAAACTTGAATAAGCTGACACCAGAACTAAATAAGCTACCTACACCCTTCAACTAAACAAATTAGGAAGTTTAAGAAAGAATTAAGCAAAAAGATTAAGCAATAAGCTGGAAAAGATCAAATAAGCATTTTTGCACAAAACAGGTTACCAAACAGTCCAACTAGGGATTTTTGAGCATACTTTTAAGCAAGCTAAAGGAACCTTATGGCTTAGTGACTTATACCACTTGAAAGCTTATCCTATAAGCTATCTAAATCTACTCTTGAAAAGTATTTTGAAATTCATTTATGCCTAGAAAAAGATGGATGAAAAAGCTGTTTACTCTATTTTTTTGGTTTTTCAAATTGTTATCAAAAGACAAAGTACCAATTGCAGACCTAAAAACAGATTAGTAAATAAGCAAATTAATCTAAAATAAATCCTAACAGATCTAGTTTAGCCTATAAACTACTTATGCACTAAGTTTCAAATCCTAATTCTAACTTAAACTAGCTGAATTTTAAGCTTGAAAAAGGCTATAAGGCCTTTTTGGCTGCTGATGCATTTGACATATTTATAACCAAAACTCAAAATAAAATTATGCAGACCTTAAGACTTGTTACTACACCTATTAAACACTTTTCAAAGAGAAATTGAAGCACAAGAATAACTAGAAACAAATTTAAGCTAAAAGACCCTAATAAGCTGAACTTATAACCATAGATCTAAACAACCTATATTCTAACTATATTAATACTTATTTTAACCTACAAAAACCTTAAATCCTAGCTTTATAAACTTCAAAATGAGGTTTCAAATCAAACTAAAGGACCAAAAGGACATGGACAGTACTAACTTAAGTTATTACAGCCTTTAGCCAAACACCCTTGTAAATTGATCAAAACCATTTTTAAGCTTATAAACTTGAGAATTAAGGGACAAACTGCAAATACCAGATGATATCTAGCTACATCAATCCTACTTAATAGATTTCATCAATCAAATAAGCAAGAACAATAAGCTAACAAATTTTGCTACTATTTTTGGATTTTAAAACTGTTTGATAACAAATACTTGCAAACTAAAGATCTAAACTAACAAATGACTATATTAAGAATTAAACAACTATATTAAGCAATATTAAGCTAATCTAAACAGCTATAAGGTAATAATAAGCAGAAATTAGCTAAATTGAATAGTTAAGCTATAAAATGGAAAATAAGAACTTACCACAGCCGTTGCACAAACAAGGCTTATAAATTTGCTCAAGGAGCTACTCAAGAAGCTCTAGCTTATCTTAAGATAAGCTGGTAAGGTCCTAGAAACCCATCCAAGTCTGGCTTACCTTCCAAAATAAGCTGAGGTAAATTTAGGGTGGATTTGAGTATTATTAAGATCAGTTAAGCTTTTGTAAGCTTAACTGAGAATAAACAAGATTTATGTAGTATGAGTAGCTTAAAAGAGCTTATGAGGAGTTTATGATGCTTTTTAAACCATAATTGGAAAACATAAGATATTGAATTTAACAAGACTTAAGATAAAATCTGAATTTTATTAAAACTAAAGCTGATTACAATACTTTGGAAAGAAATTACATGAAATTTAAATGACATAAGCTAAAAACATACAAGCTAAACCTATATTAAGCTACTACTACACTAGATGATCCCGTGATTGTGAGTTGAGGCTTCCTTTTATAGGCAAGAGGAGATGCTTCTAGGTCCTTAGTGTGCTAGTTGTGTGAGAGAGTTGAGTAGCTTTCATCCTAGCCCTTCATCAGCCCTTGTGTTTGTTTAAATTGATCTTGACCCTTGATTTGTTGCCACATTGACATTCTCCAATCATTGGCATGGATTGCCAAGCTGTCAGTCATTTGACATCATTGCGTGCGTCACTAATCGCTTTTAGAAGAGTTAATTGTCAATTAGATTGGGTTAATTTTGATGTACAGGGTTAATCGGGGAAGAATGTGAATAGTAAAAACACCTTTTCCCGCTTTTCTTTTCTTTATTTGTTTGACTGAAAGTTTGACTTTGGGCTCGGTTTATTATCAAAAGGGTTGGGCCACGGGTATTGTGATTTCGGGCCAAGGGTTTTATTTAAAGAATTGGGGTTGGTTAATTTTCTAACATAACGACCGTTAGTCAATTGGTAATAAAGGACTAACGGTGTAATTGATTTTGGGATTTTTGGTGAAAAGGTTTATCATTCAAGGGTCTTTTTTTGTAATTTCAAGGTTTTATCTTCGCATGAGTTTACCAAGGTTGACTTTTGTTGACCCTTGCTAATAAACTCCCGTCTCTTGTGTACTCTTTCCGTCTCGTGTTCGTTTTTGTCCGGTTTTTGGCTCTTTTCTTTTGATTCTTGCCATATCCGTACCTACACATTCACAAAAGACAAAATACACATATACAAGCATAATTTATTCATTTTTCATCTTTTTTGGGTCATTTTTGGTATAAAACAGATATGTGATTTCTCACATGTTAGTGATTTTCCTCCTATTCAAAATAATCCCGAAACAAAAAAGGATGAAGTTGTACCTTTTCATAAATAAAACGATGATCTTAAAAAGAAACATGCAAAAAATAATGAAGCTAAAATGATAATTTATAATCTTTGCCACGTAAAGAATACGAAAGAATTTTTATGTGTCAAACCGCAAAAGAAATTTGGGATACTTTATTAATCACTCATCAAGGTAATAATCAAGTCAAAGCTAACAAAATAGATCGTTTTGTTCAACAATATGAACAATTTATGATTTCGGAAGAGGAGTCAATAGATAATGCATTTGCTAAATTTAACACTATTATTACTAGTCTAAAAGCACTTGATGAAGGTTTTTCTAGCAAGAATGGTGTTAGGAAATTTCTTAGGGCATTACATCCAAAATGGCGCGCGAAAGTCACAGCGATTGAAGAATCAATGAATCTAACAACCTTACCTCTTGACGAACTAATTGGAAACTTGAAAGTTTATGAAGAAGTAATAAAGAAAGATTTCGAAATGGTCAAAGGGAAGAAAGAACAAAGTAGATCTCTTGCATTAAAGGTGAAAAAGGAAGTAAGTGATGAAGATATTGGAGAATGTTCAAAGCCGCCAAAGAACAACGATAAAAGAGCATTTATTGGAGGAGCATGGAGCGACAATGGAGAAGATGAAGTGGAAAAGACTAAAGATGAAAATTGTCTTGTAGCTCAAGCGCCCGATGAAATATGCTTAGGAAACGTTAAAGAAAATGTTTTAGATGTGGTGATCCAAATCACCTTATTGGAGAATGCTCAAAGCCGCCAAAGAACACCGATCAAAGAGCATTTATTAGAGGAGCATGGAGCGACAATGGAGAAGATGAAGTGGAAAAGACTAAATATGAAACTTGTCTTGTAGCTCCAATGCGCCCGATGATATATGCTTTATGAATAAACTAGGAACCCCCGATGATGGATAAAGATCGGGAGGCTCAAAACACATGACCGGATATCGAAGGTTGTTTTCTCATACAAAGCGTACAACGGAGAAACGTAATTTTCTTAGGAGCAACTTGTGTGTGTAAAACTCATAGCAAATGTACGATTTCTTAAGACCTCCCTAAGTAATTGAAAATGTTTTGAGCACGAAGAACCTTAATATATACTTGCTAGTGTAGGTCAAATATTATAATTAAATGCAAAGTAATATTAAACCGAATACGATAACGAAATAATCAAAGACAAAAAGTTATAGTAAAGAATTAGGAAAGGAGGAATATATGTAATGAAACTAGGAAATAAACCAGAAGACAAAATATGCCTTGCAACATTAGATGAAAACTCCACACTATGGCATAGAAATTAAGTCACCGCTAATATGCAACTAATTCAATCATTAGTCTACTAAAAGAATTAGTTATGAAATCTACCTAAACTTAAATACGACCAAACATATTTTGTGATGCTTGCAAAATTTAGAAAAGCAAGCATCATAGCAAGTCACAAGCTAAAAAAATAGTTTCAACAACTAGAAGCTTAGAACTACTTCACATGGATTGTTTGGCCCTTTCGTCATACTAATATAAAGGGAATCGTTATACCTTAGTAATCGTAGATGACTATTCTCGATTCACATGGACTAGATTTTTAGCAAATAAAACCAAAGCCTTCGAAAAATTCAAAATATTTAGCAAAATGATCCAAAACAAATTAGGATGTTCCATTGTATCAATTAGAACGGATCATGGTCGGGAATTTGATAATGAAGTACAATTCGGAAACTATTGTGATTTAAATGGGATATCTCACAATTTTTCCGCTCCTCGTACTCCACAATCTAATAGGGTAGTAGAAAGAAAAAATTGCACTCTACAAGAAATGAGTAGAACCATGTTAAATGAACAATCCATTCCTTAAAAATTTTGGTGTAATGCGGTCGATACGTCAACCTATATAATTAATAGAGTTTCCATTAGACGTATTTTAGGAAAAACTCCATACGAGTTGTTAAGAGGTAGGAAACCAAACCTTAACTATTTTAGAGTATTCGGAAGTAAATGCTTTATTCTTAATACAAAAGATTACCTCACCAAGTTCGAAGCCCAAAGTCCAACGAAAGTGTTTCCTAGGATATTCCCAAAATATAAATCTAACATAATACTAAACAAACAAACAATGAAGAGTTGAAGATTGTTGAATGTAACTTTCGATGACACCCTCCCCCCGCCTAAAACACAACCATTGGAAGATGAGATTGATCTAGACGATAGAAGAAGCTATTGAGGTTAGTAAAACAAAACCCATAGGCAATGATCTTGAAGACATTTCATTAGAAAATAATCAAATTGTAAATATTAAAGAATCTAAAACTCATCTTGTTAGCCTCAAAATATTGAGTCGAACATGAAGTTCGTTCATTATGTATTTAAGTCTCGGTCCAATTAAACTTTGGATAACTTGTGGTCATTCACATTTTTGATATTTTGTGGTACCAAACACAAACAAACCGGTGTGAAACGGAGAGAAGAAAAACACGCCAACAAGGTGTTTGATATTTTGCCCCACCGAACTAGTCACATATAAAAATGAACCGAACGAGTTGATTAAACAAGGAACCGATCTAGTATCACCGATCTAGTAGTTTCTTCATCAACCGAACGAGTGCATTCTCTTGGAGCCAAACGAGTGAAAGCACTAGAACCGAACGAGTTACATTGTGAAAGAACCGAACGAGCACAATAATTTGGAATCGAACGAGTTGCTTCCTTCATGACCCGAACGAGTAACAATCTAAAGGACCGAACGAGTGCATTCTCTTTTGGACCGAACAAGCAAAATTTTTGAAGACCGAACGAGTGGAACACTTCTTGAACCGAACGAGTGGAAAACTCAAGGACCGAACGAGTGGAACACTTCTTGAACCGAACGAGTGGAACACTTCTTGAACCGAACGAGTGGAAAACTCAAGGACCGAACGAGTGGAACACTTCTTGAACCGAACGAGTGGATTCCAAGTTGAACCGAACGAGTGAACAAACTTCAACAACCGATCGAGTTGAATCTTTTTGAACCGAACGAGTGAAAAATCTCAAGGACCGAACGAGTAATTTTTTTTGGAGTTGGACCGAACGAGTTTTTTTGCTAAGCTTGAACCGATCTAATACCAACAAGAACAAAATCTTCACGTTTTAACAAATTTTCGGTTTTCGGTTTCGAGTATCGGTTGACTACACGACTTATAACTTAGACCGTTGTGTTCGTGATTCGTTTTCGATCAACGTGGTATATTTGGTTTTTACCGACGATAACCGTACAACTCCGCGAGATCAAATTCATATTCGGTGAATTTTTTATAAAACTTCAAACAAAGACGAAAGTGAAAAAAATGGAGGGAAATTTTGGTTATTAATTACCAACTTTTGGCAATTGGCACATGCAACCCCTCACATGTTACTACAATAGCACCATTCGTCCTTCCTTGAAAAGAAGCCCTTCTAGTTGAAAATAACTTTTCACCGTTAGTCCCTATCGCTTCAAAACAGCCCGTTAGACATTTAAAGTGAATCGTTTGTGCACCGTTTGTCCTTATTTGAGTTTTAATCAACCGTTAATCATTTCAAGCTCAAAATTCGTGCACCGTTCATCGTTTTAGCTCACAAATCGTTATCGAAAGTTCAAGTTCTTCAACAACAACAACGATTTCAACAACAATAATTCTATTTTTACGGTTTTCTTGATTTAGTAAAATCCCGCGAAATACTCTTGTATTTTCTCGGTTTAGTCAAGACTTGTAAAATCCCGTAAAATAGTTTTCCACAACAACAACAATCACATCCACTTAAGATCCAACAAAATCTTTCACACTTCATAATTGATAGCCATTCATTCATCATGTCTACTCCAGTCAACACATCCTCAACAGATAGTCAAATGCACAATAATATCATGGCAGCTGGTTCGAAAGATCGACCACCAATGCTTGGACCAGGAAGATATTCACAATGGAGATCACGTTTTCTACGGTACATTGACACAAAACCAAATGGTGGCGGACTGAAAAAGAGCATACTAAGTGGTCCCTACGTGCCAACCACTGTACAAGTTCAAGCTGTTGAGGCAGCGGAAGGTCGTCCTGCAGTTCCACAACATACATCAGTCGAAACAATATTGAACATGACTCCAGAGAACAAAGAACACTTTCAGTCTGAAAAGGAAGCAATTTTCTTGCTTTTAACCGGTATTGGAGATGAAATCTACTCAACTGTTGATGCTTGCAACACAGCAAATGAAATGTGGATAGCCATTGAAAGGCTACAACAGGGTGAATCGTTGAACGTACAAGATGTAAAGACCAATCTGTTCTGGGAATTTGGGAAGTTTACTTCTCGAGATGGAGAATCCATGGAGTCGTATTACTCACGGTTTTACAAATTGATGAATGAGTTGACAAGGAACAACTTGCAAGTTACAACAATGCAAGTGAATGTTCAATTTCTTCAACAACTTCAACCAGAATGGTCAAGATTTGTGACGATTGTCAAGCAATCAGAAAAGATAGACACCGTCTCATATCACAGACTGTTTGACATTCTGAAGCAGTTTCAACTGGAGGTTAATGATATCCGTGCTGAGAGAATAGCCAAAAGTGCAAATCCATTAGCACTCATTGCGGCTGCTCAACCATATTCAGATAATTACTATCAAGCACCAAAACCTCAAAGATCAAATGCAACATCATCTTCCACAAGACAAAGTGCATCTACCAGACACAAAGGCAAAGAGGTCGCCAAACCAATCAGGCTGTTGTTTTTGACGTTCTGAAGCCGTTTCAATAACGAAGGGTAATGATATCCGTTCTGGAGAGATTAGCAAGAAGTAGATAGAATCCGTTTAGAACTTCTTGCGGCTTGCTCAACCATAATTCAGATAACTACTTTATTCATGGCACCAAAACCTCAAGATCGAAAATGCGACTTCATCATACATGCAAGTCTTCTTCACACTACGACCAAGTGGACTACCAGAACATTGGCAAAGAGGATCGCCAATCCAGTTACTCCTCAATTGAGTCGTTCTTCATGTTAAGTTATGGCATCTGTTTATTTTGTTTAGTGCATCCATTTGTATGAACATTGAGGCATCATTGTGTATGTTGTATTCAAAATATATGTTAAGACATCTCTTAGTATGATAAAAGCATCACGTTAAGATTGGGCATCTGTTTGTTTTATTTAGTGCATCAATTTGTATGAACATTAGGGCATCATTGTGTACGTTTAAGGCATGTTTTTTTATGTTTAGGGGTAACGTGTAATCAGAATCAGTTGTCAATTATTGTTATGATAAGGGCATCTATTAGTGTGATTAGGGCGTCAAACGAATTATTACAACATTTGTTTGTATAAATAGTGCATCCAAAATATTTTTTATGGCATCTCTTAGTATGATAAAAGCATCATGTTAAGTTAGGGCATCTGTTCATTTTGTTTAGTGCATCTATTTGTATGAACATTAGGGCATTATTGTGTATGTTTAGGGCATCCAATTATATGTTTAGGGTAACATGTAATCATAATCAGTTGTCGATTATTGTTATGATAAGGGCATCTGTTAGTATGATTAAGGTATCAAACAAATTGTTACAACGTGTGTTTGTATAATTAGTGCATCTAAAATATGTGTTACGGCATCTCTTAGTATGATAAGAGCATCATGTTAAGTTATGACATCTTTTTGCTTTGTTTAGTGCATCCATTTGTATGAACATTAGAGCATCATTGTGTATATTGCATCCAAAAATATGTGTTACGACATCTTTTAGTATGATAAGAGCATCATATTAAGATGGGGCATCTGTTTGTTTTGTTTAGTGCATCCATTTGTATGAACATTAGGGCATCATTGTGTATGTTTAGGGGATTTATTTTTATGTGTAGGGTAACGTGTAATCATAATCAGTCATCGATTATTGTCATGATAAGGGCATATGTTAGTGTGATTAAGGCGTTAAACAAATTGTTACAACGTTTGTTTGTATAATTAGTGCATCTAAAATATTTTTTACAACATCTCTTAGTATGATAAGAGCATCATTTTAAGTTAGGGCATCTGTTTGTTTTGTTTAGTGCATCCATTTGTATGAACATTAGGGGATCATTGTATACGTTTAGGGCATCTATTTGTTTGTTTAGGGTAACGTGTAATCATAATCAGTTATCAATTAGTGTTATGATAAGTGCATCTGTTAGTATGACTAGGGCATCACACGAATTGTTACAATGTTTGTTTGTATAGTTAGTGCATCTAAAATATGTGTTACGGCATATTTTAATATGATAAGAGCATCATATTAAGTTAGAGCATCTGTTTGTGTTGTTTAGTGCATCCATTTGTATGAACATTAGAGCATCATTGTGTATATTGCATCCAAAAATATGTGTTACGACATCTCTTAGTATGATAAGAGCATCATGTTAAGATATGGCATCTGTTTATTTTGTTTAGTGCATCCATTTGTATGAACATTAGGGCATCATTGTGTATGTTTAGGGCATTTACTTGTATGTTTGGGGTAACGTGTAATCATAATTAGTTATCGATTATTGTTAGGATAAGGGCATCTGTTAGTATGATTAGGGCATCACACGAATTGTTACAATGTTTGTTTGTATAATTAGTGCATCCAAAATATGTGTTACGGCATCTCTTAGTGTGATAAATGCATCATGTTAAGTTAGGGCATCTATTTGTTTTGTTTAGTGCATCAATTTATATGAACATTAGTGCATTATTGTGTATGTTGCATCTAAAATATGTGTTACGACATCTCTTAGTATGATAAGATCATCATGTTAAGATAAGGCATCTGTGTGTTTTGTTTAGTGCATCAATTTGTATGAATATTAGGGCATCATTGTGTATGTTGCATCTAAAAATATGTGTTACGATGTCTCTTAATATGATAAGAGCATCATGTTAAGATACAGCATCTGTTTTTTTTGTTTAGTGCATTCATTTGTATGAACATCATTGTGTATGTTTAGGGCATCTATTTGTATGTTTAAGGTAACGTGTAATCATAATTAGTTATCGATTATTGTTATGATAAGGGCATCTGTTAGTATGATTAGGGCATCACACTGATTGTCACAACGTTTGTTTGTATAATTAGTGCATCCAAAATATTTGTTACAACATCTCTTAATATAATAATTACAACATTTGTTTGTTTTCAAACGGATGCCCTAAAGTATCTCAAACAGATGCACTCAAATGCATACTTATTGAGAAAAGTTTGGAAAAAATATTTGGAAAAAAAGTTTGTGAAAAGAAATTTTCGGAATTTTTCTTCAAAAAAAAATTTGAAAAAAAAAATTCGGAATTTTTTTTAACTTTTCGGAAATTTTCGGAAATTTTTTTCTTTTAGAACTTGTTTTCCAATTTTCGAACTTGTTTTCCAATTTTCGGAACTTGTTTTCCAATTTTTGAACTTTTTTCATATTTTCAAACTTTTTTCATATTTTCGAACTTTTTTTCATGTTTTTGAACCTTTTTTCAAAATTTCAAAAAAAATATCGATTTTTTCTTCAAATTTTCGAAAAAAAATTTCAAAAATTTCAATTTTTTTTTAAATTTTCCAACTTTCGTCAAAATTTTCGAACTTTTTTCAAATTTCCCAATTTTTTTTTCGAATTTTCAAAAAATATCGATTTTTTCGAAAAATTTTTTCAAATTTTCGTAATTATTTTTTTTCTAATTTTCAAACTTTTTTTTAAAATATTCAAAATTTTTTTAAATTTTCGAATTTTCAAATATTAAATTTTCGAAAAAAATTTTTTGAAGTTTTTTTAAAAATTTTTGAATTTTTTTTAATTTTTGGATTTTTTTTAAATTTTCGGATTTATTTTGAATTTTTTTAAATTAATGAAATTATATATTTACATAAATATATATAACTAAATGAAATACAATCCCACCCTTTAAGAATAAAGAAAGTTACAAACAA
>BQNB010064598.1:1314-17579 GCA_026074375.1 Tanacetum coccineum | reverse complement strand
TTAGAAAACAAAAATGAAAAACTGTATAGGAAGTCGATACGCCATATCCCAAACCTAAGATACACCGTATTGAGACCTGTAAAAAGTATCCAAGGTACGGGTTAGATTGTCAAATATGCCGTATCATATTTATGAATACGCCGTATAGACAAATCTGACAATAATGTTTAAATGCAGAAAATAAAAGACTGAATAACGTCCAGTTAGATCAATACGCCGTATCCATTGAGGTTAGATATGCCGTATCGACTAACTGTGAAGACAGACTCGATAAAAAAATAAGAAAATACATTTCGGGTTGTCTCCCGACAAGCACTTTTGTTTACAGCAAAGTCTTTAAGTTAGACTTATCTTCAGCTCTTTACTCCGCCCTTGTGAATGCTCATGTGTCCAAAATCGTTTTCGTTCATGAATCCATAAGTAACATGCAAGTTACATAAGTCACAATAAGCATTTATTAAACTTACCGCCAGACTTCCATTAATCTACCTTTCAAGAGTGAACTAGAACAAGTTATATCATAATATACATATCGTCAAAAGTATAATAAGTGTAATATCAATGTACATCATAACATAAGCCAAATAAGGGTAGATCATGTCCGATAAAACCAAAAGAGATGATGGGTATGAAGATCAAAGGTCGGGCTGGTCATCAGTGTGTGGAGCTGCTGAGGTGTTGGTGCCATCGGTTCTTCGTCTAGTACGTCTCTGGTATGGCATGTGTGAGCTACCGATAAAGCTACCATCAAAGGCCTGGTAACTACGACCGCTAGCGTTCATAAGCTAAGTCATACAACTAATCATCCAAGTAGCGAACCTAGACCGATTAGTGATCGACCTTTCAACCAACCCACGCAAACCCACTATGCTCCGACGTAGCTCATGAACCTCCTCCTCAAGCCTCGCCATCCTCTGCGGCATAGTACTAAGTGCATGAGTAGTTGGAGGTGCTTGTGGTGCTTCTACGGGTGCTGGATCACCCAGAACACGCTCCTCAGGACCCTCATGGTAATCAGCCCAAAGTGCTCAATAAGACGCGTAATAAAATGTCCACGAGACATCCTAGCCCCCTGCTTCCTCCCCTCAGCATGCATAAACAAATATTAGGCTAACAAGTAAGGGATGTTCACCACCGTCCCCTCATCCATACTCTTGAGGTAGAATAGGTCAGTAGCAGTCACCTTCTTAGGTGCCTGACCTCTCCCCGAAATGCTGAATGTTATCAATCTATGGCATAGCCTCCTTAACGGGCCCCTGATAGAAGTATACAAGGGGACCGCGCCTAAGAAATCACCATCGGAAGCAATCCTGGACCAGTAATCACGCAAATCAGCCTTAGTGGCTATCTCTCTCAAGCTATCAGTCCAGTAAGCTCTTAAACCAATCATAAGTACGAATATCTCAACTGTATGTAAACCAGGCCAAAATAAATGCCTCCAACTCATATGGAGTTCTAGCCCACCTAGCTGGAAACATATAAGTGTAGCTGCATCCAACTCTAGCAACTGTATCACTAATCTACACGTGTTGAAGAACTCTGAACATCAACATATGAACTAACGGTCCTCTAATCTCAAAAACTAGTTCTCTAGGCATCACTAGTGACAAACTGCCCCTCGGCTCCAATTTGTTCCTTCCTTAGTCTATCCATCACTGTCTGACCTCTCTTCACATCTACCCTCAAAATCCAAAACCTAAAACCCAATTAACTGCCTATCGATTATCCTACCTAATCTCTCACTCAAATTTTGATGAATCTGTTAGCTGTATTCTTGGCCTCTCATTACTAGCCAGCGTGTCTTGGATTCACTAGGAGGTATGGTTCCATTTATGCAAACTTTTAAAACGCTTTTTGTCCACTATGATATAAAATCTGATCTTACTGACTGATGAGTCAATATGGCGTATGGGAACACCCAATACGCTGTATAGGTGTTTTCTGAATACACCGTATCTAAAGGATACTCAATACGCAGTATTCAGGATTTTTAAGTTCGATACGCCGTATAGGAGCATTCCATTACGACGTATAATGGATACGTAGTTTTAAGTGAAAAAGGGTTTATACGCTGTATTCGTTTAATGTATACGACGTATAGGGGTCTAAAATTGTTCAATGTCTAAAATGAAATACGCCGTATTGATTAGTGAATACGTCATATTGAGTTTTCTCTTATCTTAGGTAAAAAGATGTCTAATATGCCATATCCATTTGATTGGATACGCCGTATTGGTTTAGCAGTTAAAAACGAAATGGGTTTCCCATTCTACCCGTTTGACCAGAAAGTTGCTATACCCAAACTATCAATGGTCATGACCCTATTATTCAAAATGGACAATGCATAGGCTTAACAACAATCGAAAACCCCTAAATTTACAAAAACCCTGACCCTAACTAAAACTAATCGATTTTTTAGAAAAAGAAAAGGGATTAACAGTGATTGACTTTAGATTAGATCGAGAGTAATGAAAGAATCAAACAAGAGTGTGATCTCCCAAACTTACTAACCGCGGTGAAAATTTGATTTTTTGAGAGTAAAGTGAGAGAGTGAAATCTGATCTGTCATATCTGGTTTTTATACCCGAACTCAATACATCGTATTGGTGTTTATCCAATACGTTGTATTGGATGAAAACGTGGACTTAGTTAATTCTGGTTAAAAATCCTTGATACGGCATATTGACTTTGAGTCGATACGCCGTATCCATCTTAGGAGACCTTTTATACTCAGTAAGTAAATGTACCTTGGCATACGCAACTTTCTGTGTAAGCACCATCCTTATAAAACCGCTTAGGGTTGAAAGGAATGCCAAACGACACATATAAATTCATAATTATATAAATTAATAGCATCCCTTCATGAAATCACGTTCGAATCATGACTTTAATCATTATGAAATAATCTATTGTATTGAAAGATTTACAATGTATGTCATGATTCGTTTCAACATACCCATCGAACTCATGGGAATGGGTATCAACATTAGCATTAATAACACTATCCGATGGTTCAATAACAATGTCCTCCGAAGATATATTGATTTTATCGTTATCATCCTCCGAATCTGATTTCATATCGTTGACAGAAATTAATTTATAAGAAACTAAATTTTTGTCATATATAAAAGTGTAATCATCATCGCCAGATTCGTCAAATGATATTTTAAAGTCAAAATCAACTTCTTTGTCATGAAGAGGACTTACTGTCGGTCGGATGAGACTTCAGGCATAGATGTCATCGTATCATCATAGAAAATAGCAGGGAACTCCGATTCTAAATCTTTCAACTCAAGTACCTAGTATCTTCATTACCTTGCCATACGTAGCAGTTTCCCAATTAAACGTTTGCCCACGCCTATGAGCTTTTTCATCCTTAAGTTGAATGTACTCTTCCATGGTGATATTAGGATCATCAATTTCAACCTAAGTGCAAAGACTAGACAAAAACAAACACGAATGCAGAAAAACAACAAACAAACAAACACCCAAAAGCAAATAAAACCACAGAAATTTAAACTAATCTAAATTACTCTAAACTAAAACACTTATAAAGAAAAGAATTAAACATCTTCACTCTCCGGCAACGGCGCCAGAAACTTAATGTGCTTCGTTGTGTATAGGTAAATTAATTATCAAGTTTTACATTTATATTTAGCCGAATTACCTATTAACAAACACTAACTGGCAGTGTACCTGATTAGTTGTAGGTTCGTTGGTAAGTAGAGTGTCGATCACTAAGAGTAAGAGCGTTAATTCTTAAGTCTACCAGTATTTTAGTTATCTACGTTAGTAATAATCTATGTTAATTCTAAGTTAGTCCTAATTCTAACGTGAAGGGGGGTTTTCAGCCTGAGAGACTAGCACGAGGTTTTGGATTTTAAGCTGGTGAGAATAATTAACACACGCAAGCAGATAATCAGAAGATGTAGAAGCGGTCAAGCCTATTGTAAGGAAATCGTACTAACCATATTTAATCAAATAAAACGTAGGTTTGTTTATTAGTGCAATGATTGTCTTATTGTTGTTGATATATCATTCCTAGACTTAGGCGGTACTTCTTCCTAAAACATAGACATGCTAATTCTGTCACAATTAAACACATCCGCATAAAGCAATCGATGCTGATTATAACCTATCTTAGGAGATTAGTAATGGTGATCTTATTAAACCCTATCTCATCGAGACTTTACTAACTTACTGCTTAACGGCTCTTTATATACTAGTAGTCCACTGTCTGAGTCTTTACCAATGGAATCCAAACATTATTTGTTTATCCCAGGTCACCTGCGAGTCCAACTTGTTCACTAAACCAATGGCAAAGATAGGTCAATATTTATGATCCTATAATTCTAGATATATAAATTCCAGATATGGAAAGCTATCCCGACATCTAGCTAACTCTATATTTTGTATTCCTAGATCCGGTTGAATGATATGTCGCATACTTAAGCACATAAGCGAGTATAAATTGATAAACATAATCAACACACAACAAATAAGAATGCAATCGATATAAACAAACCAAACATTAAATTATCATAAACATGGCTAATACCTAAAGGTACTAGCCAATAACCATTGTAACGAATACAAACATAATAAACGAACAACCAAGGTAACCTAACCGAGTTAAATGAATGATATCAAAAATCGAACGATCATTAGAGTATAAATGAGCACAAGGTATTTCCTATGAATTGACGCGCGTTGCTAGACCTTCTTGGTTTTTCTTCCTTTCTGAAAATTGACTTTTGTGGTTAAGGATTCGTCACTACTTTTTTGCTCTTCTAAAACTCGTATTTAGGGTATGTATTTATAAGGGCTGGAATACGGTCGATACACCGTATTGAATGAGCTCAATACGGCGTATTGGGATTTCTTGGAGTAGGGACCATGGTTGATATCTTCAAGAATCTTCCAATACTCAATCTTTGATACGGCGTATAGGGTCTCGATAACGGCGTATCAGGTCCATCCAAATTATCGTGGTTTCTTTATGAAGTGCCGGCACTCATTAGCCGTATTTCTTGTTGGATACGACGTATTGGGTTGTCAGAACAATAGTCTTTAGATTTCTTTGTTTAAGCTCCAAAATGCATTCCTTTTAGTTAAACTTCACTCAATAATTACTGCAAATAACAAATTTAAGCAATTAAGTACTAAATTGTGCAATAATTATATAAAATGGGCAATTTACATAGGATGAATGATGCTATCAAATAGACATTATTTGATGTCATCAGCAACTTCAACATTCTAACATACCCAAATTTGTCAACAAAATCTAAACCAACCCACTTCTTCCCAACAACAATCCCAACAACCACAAGAACAAGTAGCCGATGCGAGCCCGATGTCGTAGAATACAAAGGGAAAACATCTTATAAAATGGCTAAGAAAGCCCGCGAACCAAAACCTGACAATGTTGGCACTCGAAACTTTTGGTCCCAAGACGAGGAGTTACTTTTGACCGAATGTTACATACAAAAATCTGAGGATCCTAATGTCGGTTCGGAAGAAGAAAATGATACTTTTTGGTATAAAGTTCTTGACCGATAAAATGAACAAGCCAAGAAAAACAACTTCTCGAATCGTACCAAGAACATGTTGACGGGAAAGTGGACTCCGATGAATCGAGAGGTCGGAAGGTTTAATTCGTTGGTGAACAAAACGATGGTTATGAGCGGGGAGAACGATGAAGATTGGATGAAGAGGGTTGAAATATTATATAAAAGTGTCATGAGTATGAAATTTAAGCACAAGAGGGCTTGGTCATTTTTGAAAGACAAGCACAAGTGGAAAAGTTTTGATCCGACAAACGCAAGAAGAAATCGAGGACGGATTACCGACGAGAAACCCAAGCTTTTTTGAGATGACGAGTTGCCGCGTCCACCCGGCAAACAAAGAATAGCTAAAAGTCAACTTTCAAAAAACTCGTCCGCTAGTTCTGGTTCAAACCCGACAATGTTTCAAGATATGCTCCAACAACAATACGAGTTAGACCGTAAGGAAAAATTGGAGCATTTGGACCGCGAGACGTCAGAGAGAGTTGAGTTAATCAATTCTCAAAAGGTAGCTGAATACTTGAAAGTATGGACACGCGCCGGATGGATCCGGTTGACGCGGCTATCATGAACACGCAAAAAACACGAATTTGAACTTTATACCAACCACAAAACTAGTTTACTTTATGTCTTTTCTGTTTACATACTATGTTTTTTATTTTTATGTAATGTGTTTTTAATTTTAATGAAATTTATTTAAGTTAAAATTGTGTATTATTTATTTATATAAAAAAATATTCGGCTCTTTGTCGAAGGTTGAAACAGTTGTATAGCCAAAACAGTTTCCCAATAGAAATGCATCTGAGTTAAGAATAGAAAACGACTATTTTGTTATGATCCAAAGATATAAAGGTAATTTTTCATTTGTCTATCATGCATGGTATTCTGTTCTCTCCTTCAGGAGATACCATACTAGCTCTAAATTTATGTCTTTATTAATATCTATATTCAAGTAAAAACTGACATAGTAAGCTTGCAATATATAGCATTCATTTACTATGGGGTTTCAGTTACGATCTTACTAAACTAATCATCTCCATCATGTTAGGATACACGCATTACTTAACGTATTGTTTAACTTAGAGTGTGCATTATTCTGTATCAAGATAGTGGTTCAAGGTTACCTCAAGGCAAGACAAGAACGATCAAAAATGAAAACGCGAAGACGAACACAAGGTGTAACGAGACACAACCAAACCTAACCCGAACATATACACGTAAACAGTCACGAACCAAAAATTTTCTAGACCAAGATTGAACCAAACTCAGCATGTATTTCAAACGTAACCCCTCCAGCAAATTGAAACCAAAACGAACTACCCGAACTCAAACAGGTGACCACAACCCAGAATTGAAATGCCTCACGTGAAACCAAAACTAATTCTGGCTACTCTCCAGCCTTCGCACAAACCGAAACTGAGTTTAACAAGAACCGTAACCCGAACGAACCCGAACACAAGCAAGGTTAACGTGAACCCAACACTACACGTACACTAGCTAGTCTCTAATACTCTAATTGGTGCAAACAAAATTTATGGTAGGGAAGTTCTTTATGATTTGTGTTGCTTTTCTGAAAAGAGTACCGGACGTGTATGTATATGCAAGTGCTGCTGGTACCACTTATCGAGTAAATATGGATAGGCGAGTACGTCTTATATTCTGACCGAGTTTTGCTCAAATCTAGACTCAATTCATTTCCCAACGTGCATGACATTGCTTTGGTACTTTACTAATTATGTTCCTTTTCATAATATAATGGATCTTTACAGCATTTATAAATAAAAGTTTGAAACAAAGACATAATGTTATGCTTGATTCAAATTTACTTGCTTTTTTAGTAGATCATTAGTAAGAGGCTTTGGGGTATTATAAGTCATTCCCCTCTATAAAAAATTCTCCTTCCCCGTAATTAAAGTCAAATCTTAAACGGAAACGTATCCATTCGCAAAAAGAAATATGGATACCCAGTCTGCATAACTTCTTCGTCTCCCAAGTAGCCTCATGCTTGGAATGATTCTTTTAAAAAAAACTTTAACAAAACGGAAGGTTTAATTTCTGATGTAGCGTAAATAAGCGAGATAACACGAATTAAATCTGTTGATTCCAATGAATACTAGAAACAATAAACGAGATAACAAATTGAATCTGATGATTCTAATGAATACCAGAAATAATCTTCCAACTATCGTTGATTCAAAAAAATACCGATAATCAGGCAAACTCCAACAACCGTTGATTCAAACAAATACCGATTATTAAGAGAATCTTAGCAAAAACAGCCAATAATAGATTAAAGCAAAATCTTTTATTATCAAAACTCAAAGATATCTCAATACCCTCAATATTTATAGGAAAACTAAAATCAGTCTAAATAAAGATTGATTTAACTTTCCTTTTCCTTAAGAACTTTAACCAAACAAAAAGTTTTATTTCTCATGACTCGCTCTTCCCGAAATTATATCTAGCGGATACGACACAACATGCAACAGATGATAGTTGTAATCTCTCAAAAGAGATGCACGAAATGCATTATGAACATGAGACAATTATGGTGGTAACGTTAAATGATAAGAAACTTCGCCAACTTAATCTAAGATTTAGAACGGACCAAAGAACCGCGGACTTATTTTCACTTTCAACACTAAAACGTCGAACACTTCTAAGCGGGGATACCTTAAGGAACACAAGCTCCCCGGGTTTAATTTCCAAAGCTCTTCGATGATGATTTGCATAGTTCTTTTATCGTGACTGAGTGTCCTTAAGTTTCTCTTTTGTAACCAAAACTTTTCATTCGTCACCTCAAGCTATACCAGACCTTATATAACAAGCTCTCCAACTTCATTTCTAAAAACTCCTCAAGACATCCTATGACTCCGACAAGTTCACATTATGTCATGTAATTATTATCACGTTGGCCAGACGTCATAATAATGGCATTACATAAACATGCTCTTATCGGCATCATACTCTATCTCAAGTCATAACCAAAAATAATCTCATCTAATACCTCATGCCACTATCTCTTAATTGCTTACTAATATTACAAATAATTAGTCGTTCCACACTTTCGGTCGTATAAATCTCAAAAGAAGCCCCTCTTGATACTTCGTGCCATATATTATTATAAGAAAACTCAACCAGACACAAATACTCGTCCTATATTCCCGTCTACTCCTAGGCGCACAATCTCAACATGTCCTCCAAGGTCTGAACAATTCGTTCAGTCTGACCGTCAGTCTAAGAGTGAAAAGCGGTACTAAACTTAAGTCTCGTTCCCCAAGCATTCTGCAACCCTTTCAAAAACGTGAGGTGAAACGCGGATCCCTATCAGACATGATTGATGCAGGCATGCCATGTAACCAAATAATCTCTTGCTAAAAGATCTCTGCCAACTTGCTAACTGAGTACCCTATCTGAATAGGCAAAAAGTGGGCCGACTTAGTTAATCGATCAACCCCCACTAACATTTGCATTATTTTTTCTTAAAGGTGCGAGGCAACCCCATACAAAGTCCATGGAGATTTGATCCCACTTCTAAGTCAGAATATCTAGAGGCTAAAGAAGTCCACTTGCACATTGATGTTCAATCTTAACTTGTTGGCACGTCAAACACTTCATCACAAATCTAGCCACATCTTGTTTCACACCATTCCACCAGAATTTCTGCTTCAAGTCTCTATATATATCTTAGTAGAGCCAGAATGAATAGAAAAGGAAGAAGTATGTGCCTCAGTCAAAACAGCTTCTCGAAGAGATGAATCGTCAGGAACGCATAATCTATTACCAAACCATATCACACCATGATCGTCCACCCGAAATTTTTCCTGCTTACCCTCTTTTAAATTTTGTAACACATCCCATAATTCACCATCATCTTTTTGGGCTTCTTTGATCCGCAATATAAGGTTAGGTTCAATCTTAAGGCTAGCTACATAACCTTCAAAACCACGAACAACTAACTAGACTTCCATGACCTCTAAATCTTTGATAATCTCAGGTTGAATTTTGAGACATGCCATAATTCCAGAGTTCTTTCTACTAAGTGCGTCCGCTACCACATTAGCCTTGTCCGGGTGATACTGAATATTTGCGTCATAATCTTTAAGAAGTTCCAACCAAAGCCGTTGCCTCATATTTAACTCCTTTTGAATAAAAATATATTTGAGGCTTTTGTGATCAGTGAAGATGTCATAAGTTTCCTATACAAATAATGCCTCCAAATCTTAAGAGCAAAAACCACTGCTGGTAACTCCAAATCATGTGTCAGATAATTCACCTCATATGGTTTCAGTTGCCTCGATGCATAAGCGATAACCTTACCATGTTGCATAAGAACGCAGCCAAGACCTTTCTTCGATGCATCACTATAAATTTGGTATCCACCTGTTCCAGAAGGAAGAGTAAGTACGGGAGAAGAAACTAATCTCCTTTTTAGTTCTTCAAAACTCTTCTCTCGCTCCTCATTCCAGACAAACTTTTCTCCTTCCCGCATAAGTTTCGTCAAAGGTAGAGCAAGAAGTGAAAACCCTTCCACAAATCTTCTGTAATATCCCGCAAGCCCCAAAAAGCTTCTAACTTCGGTTACTGTTGTCGATCTCGGCCATTTAGTGATAGCCTCAACCTTAGCAGGATCCACAGTAATACCATCGGCTGGTACAATATGACCTAAGAATGCTACTTGTCCCAACCAAAAGTCACACTTCGAGAATTTTGCATAGAGCTTCTTCTGACATAAGATTTCTAATATACAAAGATGATCCTCATGATCCTCTCTCGTCTTAGAATACATCAAGATGTCATCAATGAACACTATAACAAATCTGTCCAAGTACTCATGAAAAACACGATTCATCAAATCCATAAAAACAGCCGGAGCATTAGTCAATCCAAACGGCATCACAAGAAATTCATAATGACCATAACGAGTGCGAAAGGCTGTTTTAGAAACGTCTTGTCCCTTTACACGTAGCTGATGATAACCTGACCTCAGATCAATCTTTGGGAAAAAATTTGCACCCTGTAGCTGATCAAACAAATCGTCGATTTGCGGTAGTGGATATCGGTTTCTAACCGTAATACGATTCAACTCCCTATAATCAATACACAACCTCATGCTACCATCTTTCTTCTTCACAAATAAAACTGGCGCTCCCCACGGAGATACACCCGGTCGAATAAAACCACATTCTAGAAGTTCTTAAAGTTGACCTTTTAGTTATTTCAATTCAACTGGCTCCGTTCTATACGGAGCTTTAGAAATAGGTAGAGCACCAGGGATTTACTTAATAGTGAATTCAACTTCGCGCTCAGATGGTAATCCTGGCAATTCATCAGAAAATACATTAGGAAAATTTTGAATTACTGGATGACTCTCGAGGCGAGGTGCGAGGAACCATCCAACGAAGTATCTTTAATTGAATGCTAAGAAACCTTCCACAGCCAATATACATTAGCATCGGCTTTTAGAGCAGAGATTGATTTTAAAGGCTTACCAGGATCGAGCGAACCATTGTAAATGAATTCAGTATTGTATTCAAATAGCCAAAGATGACACGTTACGTAAAACAATTAGAGATATAGCTCGAAGCGATGTCAACCATCCATACAAGAATAATATCGAACTCACCTCATATCTAAGGGAAGCAAATTACAGAACGAATCTTATCATCAAACGTAACGGACAATCTCTATACTCGTAGACTAATAATCCACAATATCTCCCATAGAGTTGTAAAATAGAAAATACAATGATCCTATAGGGTAGATGAAAATATAAGATGTTAGCAAATGTAAGAGGAACAGTAGATGCATCGTAACGCGGTACTAAATAAAACAAGCACATAACGATCGTTACATATAAGACTCCCAAAGACAGGCGAAAAAGAGTTCCTCATAAAGAACGGAACGAATAGGCTTCTTAACGATAGATAAATAGAATCAACTAAGACAAAATATAGAATGGACGAAATATCCAAAAGAAATGTGATGAGCCTAAATGTTCTACTCCAATCCTCACAAGGTTATAACCTAAGTTCTACATGACAACCTAGAGCCCCCCAATTCAACTGATACCATAATTGTAACAACACCCCCACCCGTTACAGGTCAAAGGTCACACTTATGACATCAAAATAAACCGCAAGAGGAGAAGCGGAAGACTTTAAAATATAACAATGGTTCACCAAAGTTCTTAACAAAACAAAGGAAATTAAAAGGTCCAGAACATAATGATCTACAAAACGAAGAATAAATCCAGATACAAAGTTTAAAGCGGAAGGCAAAATCCCGAAATCCAAAGTTTAGTAATTTAAAATGAAATGGGGAAAACAAACAAACCATTTCGGTCCACTAAGAGCTCCTAAGCACTCTTCACTCATAACCTAACTTCTCTCTTATTACCTGCCGCGGAGAAAAGAAATGCGACTGAGATAAAAAGCTCAGTGAACATATATGAACATATATATAAACAAACGGATAGATCAAATATGCAAGGTAAACGAAATGGAACCACCATAAGCTGGTAGCAGAGATTTCATATATCATACGAACTGAATGAAATAAATAGTCAAACAAAACATTAAGAAATGCCCACCGAGCTCAAACAAATGTCTAAAGCATGTCACATGCTTAGACCCTACAATCAAAAGCATATCATATCGTATCAAATTGTACATAGGAGCTGCAGCTCCAGATGTACCCTACAAATGTGCAATGGGGTGTTGGCACCACACTAAGCCATGCACCAAATCATATCCAAAACCTACACATATTAGCCTAGAATGCATCCTTACGCCCCTTACAAATCAAATCAAATCAAATCATATATACCTAAATCATAATAGAGCACACAGTCGCTTACAAAAATAGTGATGCAATGGACTGATCACACAAAGCGCCACTGAAATTGTCACTACCAATGGTGCCACAATGAAAGCGGATCATGGTACCTCCATGGCTAGTTAATAGCTCAGGCATCGGAACAAATCAAATGGCTCATATAACATATCAAAGCAACATAAAATGTCCCAAAGAAGGTCATGATCAAACATACGAATAAACTCATATCATAGTAGTATCAAATGAAGCATATATCAAACGAATTTAAAGGGCTCAACGAAGTTATCAAATAAGGTTGCAACAAATAACGAATCATAGGATGAGAAACATAAATAGGGATTTCAGCGAGGCAAAAAGATACTAAGCAAAAGTCATGAGAATCCTTAAAAGAAAGGATATAATATCTGTATCTTAAACAAACCAACGCTTACTTGACAAATCAAATCGACTTACTCTCGCTTCAAATTATCTACACGAATTAGGAGCTAATTAATACCAAGAGTTTAACTACTGCTTATATACTTATTTATATTATTAATGTCAAATGTTCCTTTTACATTAGTGAGTTTAATACTCGATTTATAAGGGAATTTTTAATAACTTGTACGGCATGTCTAGTATAGTAAACTAATTATATGTGTTTGTTTAATGTGTTAAGGTTTTATAGTTATTAACTATAGTCTTAATGTCTTATAATAAGATGTTAAGTCGTAGACTACTCAGTTTATGCCAAATATCGATCGCTGCTTGTAACTTTATTTATAACAAGTTCAGATTTTTCATATTGTTAAGAAGACACGTGCATTTGATTAACCGAAAAAACTCCATAGTAAATACGATTTGGAAATGACCAATATATTCGGCTATTTGTGGAAGGTTGAAACAGTTGTATAGCTAAAACAGTTTCCCAATAGAAATGCATCTGAGTTAAGAATAGAAAACGACTATTTTATTATGATCCAAAATATATAAAGTACATTTTTCATTTGTCTATCATGCATGGTTATTTCTGTTCTTCCTCCTTCATGATATACCATACTAGTTTCTAAATTTATTACTTTATTTTAATATCTCATATTCAAGTAAAAACTTGACATCAGTAAGCTTGCAATATATATCATGTCATTTATATGGGGTTTCAGTTACGATCTTACTAAACTAATCATCTCCATCATGTTAGGATACACGCATTACTTAACGTATTGTTTAACTTAGAGTGTGCATTATTCTGTATCAAGATAGTGGTTCAAGGTTACCTCAAGGCAAAACAAGAACGATCGAAAATGAAAACGCGAAGACGAACACAAGGTGTAACGAGACACAACCAAACCTAACCAGAACGTATACACGTAACAGTCACGAACCAAAAATTTAACCAGAGAATGAACCGAAACTCGGATGTACACAAACGTAACCCCTCCAGCAAATCAAAACCAAAACGAACTACCCAAACTCGAACAGGTGATCACAACCCTGAATTTGAGATGCCTCACGTGAACCCACAACTAATTTTGGTTACTCTCCAGACTTCGCATAAATTGAAACTGAGTTTAACTAGAACCGAAACCCGAACGAACCCGAACACAAGCAAGGTTAACGTGAACCCAACACTACACGTACGCACTCTGATTGGTGCAAACGAAATGTTTAGTACGGAAGTTCCATATGATTTGTTTTGTTTTTTTGAAAAGAGTACCTGACGTGTATGTATATGAAGTGCATGTGGTACCAACTTATCGATTAATATAGGATATGAGTAGTTATATTTGACCGAGTTTTGCTCAAATACAGTCAATTATTTCCAACGTGTGAATTGCTTAGGTACTTTTAATTATTTCCTTTATAATATAATATATCTTAGCATTTATAAATAAAAGCTTGAAACATAAGACATAATGTTATGTTATTAAATTTACTTGCATTTTTTAGTATGTCATTATTAGGATGGTTTGGGGTATTATTTTAGGATATTAGGAGTAAACTTAACATAGGTTAAGGGGTTAAGTGTACATTGTAATTTAGATTAGGAATAGATTATAACTAGGATGTTTCCTATTTAATTTAGAAAAATTTTCTACCCCCTCATCTCTATAAATAGGGATGAGGGGGGATGCTAGTTATTCATTCTTCTTCCTCGTTGTAATAGTTTTATTAGGGTTTTAATAAAGGTTTGGTACGAGGGTATAATGTGTACATTCTTCTTTGCTCATTCGTTAATTAATACAATGTAACGTTTGGGGTCACGTGTGTGTTTTCTTTGAGTCTATATTCCGCGCTAGCTTTCAAGGTTTGTTGGACTTTTTTTTCAACAATTGGTATCAAGAGCCAATGTTACGTTGCTTTCTTGAAGCTAGGTCGACTCAAAGGTGTACAATCCCATCAAGTGATATCTCCTCTTTTTGGTTCGTCGGTTCATGCGCAGCGGTGGGAGAATTGTTGGCGCAATATTTCGTTAACCCGTTGGTAATCGTTGTGAAAAAATTTTTCAAATCGTAGTCGAAGACACATAGATCAGATCTCACCCGATGATCTTCAATTAGAGGTTCGTATAGAGTGATACAGTAAGACGCAGTTGCAGTTCCGAATCGCCGATTCTATTTAAAGTAGATTTCGATCATGGATTGAAGCTTAAAATTATCGAGTTTGCAAGAGACATGGGTTATTATCAAGGTTGGTATTGCAAAGGTTTAAAATTTCGGTAAGTTCAAGAAGCTTCAAAAGGGTTTTACAAAGTTGAAATCTTTAAGCTTCAGTGTGTTTTTTAAGGATTCTAAGAGGTGAACCAGTTTGAAGGATAAAAAGGCTTCAAGGTTTAGTTGATTATCTAGAATCTTAAATTATTGAAGTTTGAAGGTGTTCGCGGGTTTCTTGGTATTCTAAGTCTTGGTGGTTATTGGAAAACAAGTAAGGTTTAGCTTTGTCTCAGGATTCAAGAAAAGTGATTACTTGGAGTACAAGGTATATCAAGGCTGTAGACATGAGGTGGAAAGATCGGAGCTTTAGGGTATTCTAAAGGTTAGTAGATCAATCTTTACAAGAAAGAGGGGTTAACACATGGCTTGTGAGACTTGTCGGTAAAGTTAGTTAAATAACAACTTGACAAGGTTTGTAGCAAGGTTAAAGAAGAATGGCTAGTATGAATACTTGGTTAAACATCGAAAAGCTCGATGGGAATATTGTATAAAAGCATAGAGGTTTAAAACAAGTTGGATTAAAGCAACTTAGTTCCAAACAAGTTGGGTTTAAACAACTTGGTCACAAACAAGTTGGGTTCAAGCAACTTGGTCCAGGTGTTGAAACAAGATTCCATGGAGTACAAGATAAAAAAAACGTGTTTGGTTTGAGGTGGAACTGCAGGGATCATGAAGCTGAGGTTTTTTAGGTTAGTAATGATGATACTGCAGTGGCTCAAAGACGGTTGGGGGACAAGCAACCAGAAGAAAAGACAAACACGGACTGCTTGATAAAGGAGCAGGAAAAGGTACACCTTGGTATAAAGGTGAGGGCAAACATTACGGTAACCGGAGTACTGTAACAACCGGGAATTTTCGGAACATATTTAAATAATAAATCATATTTATTATTACATGTTTGTCATTTATAAAATTTATTTTAACTTATTTGATTTGAAAACGAAAAGATATGTGTTATTTCCAAGTTGACTTATAAAAACGACCCTCTAAATCACGTTTTCACGACTCGGACTCTAAAGCGATTTGATGTAAAATGACATTCCGGACAACTTTTCAGTTTTACCCGAGACCCGAAAACAAGCAAAAAATGACTGAAATACCCTCGCAAAATTTTGAACACCGCACACAACGCGTACCGACCCGAAAATAATTAAATTACATTTAATTA
>BQNB010064597.1:0-35258 GCA_026074375.1 Tanacetum coccineum | reverse complement strand
AACAGCAGGTTTACAACCGGTAGGTGAAAAACTAACCCCAGCAAAAAGATCTCTGCTACCCCAAGTTTCATCAGCAAATAACCCTAGCAAAAAGATATCTGCTACCCGAAGTTTCATCAGGAAGTAGAACCATGTTAGCAAGGCTCTTTGGAAAACGGCCAATGGTCGGCTAATATGCAACGACTACTGTAATGTAGCTGTTAACTTAAACATCTAATACATACCGTTTCTACTTTAAACAACTGTAATTGCGCTGAAAACAACAAAAATACCATCACCCCGCGGCGAAGCGCGGGCTTAAGTCCTTGTTTATAATATTTTTATGACATTAATTTACATTTATACCAAAAATCTGTGCATGCCCAATGTTATAACGTATATAAACATACAGAGACGGAACTTGGATAAAATTATTGGGAGGGCCGAGTGCTATATCAGTTAATTTGGCGAGCCAAAGTTGTATTTCCGTTAAGCAAAAAAAAGTAAAAACTCAAAGTTTTGGGAGGACCGTGGCCCTCCCCGGTCTCCACTAAGGTCCCTCCTTGTAAACATAAATATTAGAGTAAATTACATGGTTTGTCTTTGTGGTTTGATCAAAATCATTACTTTTGTCTCTTGATTTTTATGTTTGCATAATGAATCCTTATAATGAAGTTTCGTAACACTATGCATCCTTATCATTAATAGTCGTTAATTTTGCTTCTCATGTGAATATATCTTTGTCTTTTTCTTTTTTTTTCCTTAATTTTTTCAAATGGATAAATGCTTAAACTGTTTTTTCCCTTTTTTATCTCCTATTCATTATCTCACCCACTACATATATCTTGTACAGAGAATTGAAAAAATAGTCCTTGTGGTTTGGCCAAATTGCACGTTTGGTCTGTCGAGTTTTAAAATTGCAAAAAATGTCCGTGTGGCGAAGGTTTGGTTCCACCTTTGATGCCTTAGTCGAATTAAAATGACTAAAATACCCCTTTGTTATTTTTTCTTAATTTTTCCTTTCAAAGATTATTTTTATCTTTATCTTTTATCCATCCTTCATCTCTCTCTCCAAAATAATTGTTTTATCTATATAACACCAAGAACACATGATTTAATCCCAGAATTTTATAATAAATCATTATCCTCATGCCTTTAACTAAAAGAATCGACAACTCATCATCAAACAACCACAATCCTCACACAAGATCTAATATTCCAAAATCCTCAAACAAGATTTAATATTCCAAAATCCTCAAACAAGATCTAAAATTAAAACTCATCATCAAACAACCACAAGCTGCCGCTACCACCACTGCCATGAACCGCGCTTCCACCACTGCCAATATCTAATATTCCAAAATCATCAAACAACCACAAAATCTAAATCCTAAAACAAAATTAACATACACCAAACACCTAACTCTTTATTTAATTATTTTTAATAATTTCAACTACAACTTTTGATACAAAGCAAAACCCAAAATATATCATCATACACACAACGGATGGTTCGGGTCAGAACATGTCGCGGGTTGGGAACTGGTGGTTGTCTCGTGATTTACATGCTACCAAAACCAATGAGTAAAAGTGATTTCTTCAGCAAACTAACTTTCTCACTATTTTCCTTAGCATTGTAAATGTGATTGGTTTGACCCGCTCCTTAATTCACATGCTGCCAAAACCATCTTGCAAAATATAAATATTGCGAGTCTTGAAATATGTCAGGCGCGCCCTTTAGTTTTAATTTTTTCATACACTTATAAGAAATTGAACCCTCAATTAAAACCCTGATTCTAAATCGGGCTGTGGTCGCCATTCATCGCTTCACGTTCACTTGCGCCGCCGTCGGGGTTTCACCGAATCTTATATGTGTTCGAAGATGGAGATGATTGTGAAAGAAAGATGAAAGGGTTGTGGTAAAAAAGATGGGCAGATTTGTTAGTGGGTGTTTTTATATTTTTGGCTTAGATATGCTAGTGTGTGGATTTGGGTTTTGCTGAAATGCTAGTGTGTGGATTTGTGCTTTGTTAAAATGCTAGTGTGTGGATATGCTAGTTTAGTATGTTCAAGATGGATTGCTTATTTAAAATAGATTATGTGTTTTGAAAACGGATAATCAGATAATCAGCTTTTATAAAACGTGATTATGAAATATAGTGTTTGGATTTAATTATGCTGTTTGATATCGCAATAATCAGATAATCAGTTTTTTTGTGTTGGCAAATTTTAATTATTTTGCTAAACTTAATGTGTAAATTTACCAAAAATAGACCCTTGCATTGTTACATGATGTGCCACATCAAAATTTAATCAAAGGGCAATAGTGACATTAGACATGCTTAAGTGCGGCACATGAGAATAAATGAATGTCAAACAAAAAAAACAAACATGCGTTATGTAAAAGAGGTGGGACTAACTTGTCCAAAACTCCGTTTTCACTTTCAATACGTGAATAATTGATTTGTTGGATACTACCAAACAATTTAAATATAGATTTTTTGCGTTTTACGATCTGAAAAGTGGATAATTGCATTTTCTTAAAGCATTCCCTAACACCACTTAAAATTTGCTAGTGTGTGGATATGCTAGTTTAGTAAGTTCAAGATAAGAAATAATGAGTGAGACTTTTTATAAATCTGGAAAATAGGATGAAGATGATAAATCTTAATTTTAGGAAAAAAGAAAATGCAAAGAGGAAATAAAAATAACGAAGATGAGGGTATTTTAGTCATTTCAGTTCGACCAAGGACCAAAAGTGGAACAAAACCTTCGTCACACGAACGTTTTTTGCAATTTTGAAACTCGGAGGACCAAACGTGCAATTTTGCCAAACCACAAGGACCATTTTTGCAATTCTCTCTATTTTGTATTTACTTTCTTCGTCAACAAAAATCCGGCCAACCGCCACCGTCAACCATCACCAATCGACTACAACTAACCACCCATATCCGATCACCACCACCACCATAACCTAATATTTTCCTATCTATATATATAGCTTTCTACCACCACACGTATGCCACACCATCAAAAATCACAACCATGAGTTCCCCACCTACAACCATCATATTCATCATCACCTTAAATCAACCACTACCATATCCCACCACCAGATCTACTAAAGCCACCATCTTCGGCTTCGATTACTTTGCACCTTTTTGTTGTCTTTCTATTAAAACTCACGGGCTCAGTTTATGTCTATGTTTCATCGAGGTGTGGGTTATATATCATGGGGTTATTGATTAGATTCATATTTGACAATGAGAAATTAAAAAGAATTTGGCTTTTTTTATTGGATCTGGGCGGAAATGGAGGGTGGCGGACGTTGACAGCATTGACAACGATGGTAGTGCAGGTAAGGCGGCGAAGTCGGTGGAGTTGCAACTGCGGCAGCGACGACGGCTGCAAGGTTTTCGTTGCTGCTGCGAAATGACTAATTATTGTGTGGGTGAGATCATGAATAGGAGGAAAAAAAGGAAAAAGAAAAGTTTAAGCATTTATCTGTTTGAAAAGATTAAGGGAAAAAAAGAAAAAGACAAAAATATCTTCACGTGAGAGGCACGTGGGAAAAGTTAACTGAAAAAATTAACGACTGTTAGCAACAAGGATGCATAGTGTTACGAAATTTCATTATAAGAATTCATCATGCAAAAATAAAAGTCAAGAAAGAAAAATAGTAATTTTGACCAACCCACGAAGACGAACTATGTAATTTACTCTAAACAAGCAAAAGTACCCGCGCATTGCTGCGGGGCGGGTGATCCAATGGTGAAAATCTGGTGAGGTAGGTCATGAGTTTAATCTCAACGTAACATTGTCCGGTGTATGGTGTTTGTAAAGAGAGTCACATTGCGCTCAAAATGCCCCATTTGTCCATGTCATAGTTTAACATCGAAGCAATCTTTTTATCCTAAAGACATTTTGGATATAAAAATTTGAGTTGCTTAAAACATTTCTATTTTGTCTTTGTTGTGGTTACACATATTCCTTAGTCAATTGATGTCATTCACTGACAGCTTGATTTGTCAGTTGTCCTTGGATTATGGCTATCTTTGTGATCCCTATACATATATGAAATTAATGAACAAAAAAATGGAATACGAAATCAGAAGAAATCCTCGAAGGGTAAGAAATGTACACCTGCAAATACCGAGACTATCTTGGGAAGATATTGATGGTTAAGCCCCTATACTCCTCCATCAGACCTGGATGCATGAACTTTCCAGTTAAAGAAACAAACATGGTAAAAGAAAGCAACAATCCAACTAATGAACTCCATAATCAGATGATCAAGAAATTTAAATTGACTTTTTGATATTATATCCTACTTTTACTTGTTTAATTTTTATCTGCAGGTTTTACACATCATTGTGCTCCCGTACCTCTAAAGAAGTTTTTTTCAAGTTATAGACGGTATCTTCAAAAACCTTCTCCGATTGACTTGCAGAATATATCTGAAATTCAGCACAGAAATTATGGTTCAACAACCTCGGAATACAGCAAACACAGATTGGATGAACAATTACAAAGGATCAAGTAAGCTTATCATCCAACCTGACAACACCAATGAGGTTCAGATCTTCTTTCATTTGCAGGAAAATGGCGTTAGATTAGAAGTCCAACCATGAACGTAGAGGATATCACTCCATCTTTGAAATATCCGCAGCCGAAATCACCTATGCACGACAATTAAAGTACATAAAACATGAACAACGACGTTATTTAGAAACAAAACACGACTTATTAGTAACACTTAACGAATTCCACTACCACCTAAGCACACATCACCATGATTAGCATAAAGAAAGGAGAATTAGCAATTTTTTTTACAGAAAACACATAAAGAATGGTTAATCTTTAAAAGCATAACTTCTTTGACTATTGATGAGGATGAGGTGCATACATGGGGTGCAAGGTGAATGGGAAGATGAGGTCGGCATGTTTAGGCTGACTTCCACGTACAGAATATCTGAAGCAGTGACTGTAATGAAAAGAAGTTTTGTAAGACGTAAACAAATTTAAGCGTTGGTTGTTTAGCGTATAAGTACTTACATGTTGAAGTATTCATGGTCTTTGGACAGGGTTTTGGATGCCGAATATCTGAGATAGCAGCTGCAACCAAATTAAGGAAGTTTGTAAAGACACGTCGAAGTTAAGGGTACAATAGGTTGGCTAATAATAATGTGTGAAATGTATGTAACAGAGTACATTAAAACCCCACAGACCAGGAACATCGTAAATCCGGTTAAACGCATTTAACCTTAAACACGTTACTATTAATCTAACCTAAAAGACTCGCCACATTTCTTATCTATTATAGAAAAACTGCGTCTACATTATATGATATACACCCAATGACAGTAGTTTATTACCTTTAACAGTAGACTTTGTCGTGCACCGCCAATGAAGTGGGTCTGGTTTCCTTTAGCGCAAAGTATCTTTCTGAGGCAGGTTTCATGTTATATGATCATGGAACTTTTGGGAAAGTAGGAACTGTCGCAGCCCTCCAAAATCTGACTTGATTGCTTTAGAGCTGTTTACACAAATACCTCGCGTATCGCGTGTCGCGTGTCGCGTGCTGCAATTCATGTCACAGCCCTCCAAAATCCGACTTGATTGCTGGAACTTGCTGCAAATCCGCATTAGCTATCCAAAGCTCCCTATACAAATATGAAAACATTGGCATTATACAGGATACCGAAACTATATGGCTTATCATCTTCATCTGGAAATAACTACACATTCATAAAAGACGGCATTTTTAGAAATAAGTTTATGCTTTTACCTTGTAATCTATGGCCTATCATCTTCATTTGGATCCAGCAAAATAAAGTGAAGGATAATAGCTTCAAGCCACATTTTATTCTGCAACATGAACAACCATCACTTGTAAATGGTGATAACCACATAGCATATAAATTCAAAGACATATTTACCTTAAGGTGAACTTCAAAAACTTGGTCCAGCAATGATTGTGTCTGCATTAGCAAAAATAACCAACAAATTATTTGCCTCATCACGTAAATAAATATCATATTTGCCAAAAGAAAAGTTGCAAGTATTTTCATACATGTATATAGATGGAAAGATGGACGTCAATCCTCATGAAAGGATGCAACGTACTTCAGTTTGTGCGTCATTTTAAACCCGTTAAATGACGTTGTATCGACCCATGAATGTGACTATGTATAATAATAAGAAATGAGGCTCAGATTTATGAGTATAGAAGCGGGACCAAACACCTGACATGGCTGCAATCACACGCTTGGTGTGACAACCAAGCCAAGATACAGGGCTCGGCAAACCACGCGTACTAAACAGAAACTGATCATCATCGCCTACAACATTATATAAATATACTCATTTGCGCTAAAAACGCGGTTGTTTTGACCAAGGGCCATTTCCTCTTTCTCATGGGCTAATTGTCCTGGCCCAACTTAAGTACCTTGCAGTACGGTATTTTTTTGTATCAGTTCATTCTGGCCCCCCATTATTAGCTCGAGCTCGACCATTCTAGAGCTACCGTGATAATTCATCCACATAACAAATCTCGTCAACCCTCATATGGACAAACAACAATTTATGGGCAGAAACGACAATTTGTTATGCCAAATGACCATTTGAGAGTATAAAACGACAATATTGCATACACAAATATAAAATCAGCCCTTGTATCGATACTTACAACACATGCGACGATTATACACAGGCCATCAACCAAAAGCTTATGAGTATAGCTTATACACAGCTTACGTACGACTAATAACCATAGTTTGTACACAGTCTTATGTACAAAACAGTTTCATGTGTTAATGAGGTATTCCAAAATCATAAGCAATAGGACAAAGGGGGATCAAACACCGCCATGGCTGCAAACATCGGTTGCATTTATTTAAATACCATCCGGGTTGCCCAGCCAAGATACGGGTCAAATACCACCCAATGCCCGATCAGCAACCGAAGCTTATGAGTACAACTTATACACAATAGTTCTGTTTCGTTATAATTGTATATCACGTCAAACGGCTGCAGCTAAAGCACACATTTTCATGTGTGAAACCAACCGCGTTTCTCAAACATCAGGACCAAAGAAAGAGTCAACGCCATACTTATAGCCACATATCAAACTTAAAAGACTATATGAAGCCAATAAAAAAATACAAATAATTGCATCCCAAAGCCAGGGATTGCTTATTTTATCCGCTTATGCTTCATAAGAACTTAAAAAGATATATGGAGCCATCTAGTGGTTCTTCACCCCATTCCTAATATCAATTTAAGACCAACATAATATAAGAGAATCCAAACACAAATTCATGAGCTGCTTATTTTTAAAATTGTTAAAATAAGCAGAAGCATAAGCAGAAAAATAAGCAAACATTGAAATTTCAAACCCCCCCCTCTAATTTTTTTTTTACATACAAATAAAAAATAAAAAATGATAAGGTTGGTAAACTCACAATTGGGAATGAGGATGAACCTCCTATATGCAATCGCACCTATCCCACTGCCAATCCAAAAGGCGGCAGGGACACCGCACCAATTAATCATCATCCACAAATTAACATCAATAGAGTTTGTGGTTTTGCACCATAATCCACCATTACTAAAGACCCACAACACAAATTGCAAAAATCTGGTACACAAAAATAAGAACTTTTTAGTAAACCAAAAGATAAACAGATGTTCAACCCATCACTAATTATATCTGTCGAATCAGAAATATCATACCATAAATTCTTATAACCTAAGTAGTAAATATTCATCCTTGACTATTTTTCGTCAACTAACTTTATGAAACAAAAGTTTGGCAATTTGACCTCTCAAGAACTCCATTATCAAATCATTCTATAATCATATTCTCATTCACAAACCCATCTCAATTATCAATAATCAATCCCACACTCTTCAATAACCACAATTAAAACTATACATTAAAAATTCACAACCAACCCCATCTATTAATTCAAACACACAAACCCAACACAACAAATAATAACAACTCTAATTCCCAATAAACCACAAACATAACCACCCCACCAACCATAACATCATACAACTTACAAACCAAACATCTTCAAAACCATCCATGCCACCTTCTCACACACCTACAACCAAAACCAATTCCAACTTATTAATAAACAACATACCCTATCCACTTCAAATAAAAATACACCAAAACCCATTCATCAAAACATCAAAACACAACCACCCCCAAACCCCCAATCCTTCCCCACATATCAGACTCTCTCTTCTCCCCAATCCATCACCAAATCTCTACCCCCATCCCACAATACTAAATTCCCCCCGCCCCTACACCCACCTCCCCACTGAATAACATACATAACAACCCCACTATCATATCCCCTAACTCAACCATCACCATCCTTTACTAGTCACCCACCTCGTATCGATCACTAACACTGTGCTGGAATCTACAATAACACCCCCTAAGTCATCTACAAACATTAAAATCAACACTCCACACTCCACCCCCCCAAGTCTCTGAGAACCCATGAGGACCAAACTAGAGTCCTCCCCCTTCGCCCCTAAACCCATGAATAACTCCTGTCTTACAACTATACCACACACATCCTCACATAACTTGCGTCTCTACCTGTCAGTTCCTCACCTATCATCACTTTGTGATCGAAATACACTCCCCTTTACCAATCCACAATACACAAATATCTAACTAAGGTCCACCCACCCACAATCGGTGTAGATAAAAAATCCCATCCTCAAAATTCTACAGTAAACTATTGTACTCGCAGTATAGCACTCTCTCAACATACAATCCTAATATGTCCCCCCTATCTGCACACATCCATCGTCCATCGTACTATCTTTGTCTATGTCATAGCACCTAATAATTACACTAACCTCCCAAGAACTTTGTGCGTGTCGTCATAGAATACACACAAAAAAATCAACGAGATCAAGATTGTCTGTATCATACAGTGAATGCCTATCATTCTACTAAGTGCGCTGTGTGCCAACCGGCCCCCAACAACATACCTCATATGCTATCCCCGCTCCCTGCCCGGCAATCCCATCTCTCTCAATAAATCTCCACCACTCCAACTAGACACTCATCCAAATTCCCTCTGGCACCCCTACCTATCAAACATGAAGAATCCCTTCAAAAAAATCAGTTACAGAGATCCTCTCTCTGATCCCGCGACTATCTAGAGTCTCCACCACACAATCAGCTAGACATACTTGCAACTACCGACACTATCTCCTTCCAGAAAAATAAGCCACTAAGTGTGATAGATGATCTAGAACAACATTGTGACTATACACCGCAAATCCAGATGTAAAAGATAAGCCTCCTCTAATTCTCATCTTACATACCATGTCTGTATATTGTAGATGCATGACACAAATGAGCTTCGTGAAATAGAGGTTGCGCACACATCGTGATCCACAGTAACTTACTGCTAAACCTGTGTGTGCACACAAGATTGCCAAATCAGTGATAATCTTGTGTGCTCCAACCCCCCTGCACTCCCCACTAAAAGTGCTAGTCTGTTATGTTCTAAATGCAAACCCCTCACGATAAACCCAATAGTGCTCACTAATCACGACACCCATTGTAATCGCTGCTCACTATATAGAGTCACACAGACATGAACATTACACTACGAAGTGTAAGCCCATGGACGTATCACTGTCTCTTCCCCTCTCCCCACTCTGCAAGACTGGACCTCAATCACGGAATTGCGCACACTCTTGCTCTCTCACTCCTATACTGACATCGCAGCTCTCCATAATAGTATGCCAACTCGATCCTGAATCATCTCTCTCTGGCTCTTTACGCTCTACAACTCCTGCAACCTCTAAGTGTCCCTTCATGTTCAATATTCATACAAGATCATACACTCAGAAGTATGTATGTGTTTGTCCTATCTGCATACACACAGCGTGTAGTTGTACTGAGGAATACGCGTCAACGATTGAGATCACCAGCATAAATCATCAGTTGTATCATTTTCATCTGAGCTCTTGTAGCTCTGAAGAGATTGAAGATCATAATGGGTACGAAAAATATATTGTTGAGTAGACACATTATTTTCCCTTCAAGTTGTACAGCATATACAATGTGCTCATACCTGTCATTACCATTAGGCTTCTTGTGGGCACCTGCATTTTTGGTTAGTTTGATTCACTGTAGTACTGGTTGTTAATTCTATAATTTGTTAAGGAATCAATGTCAAAAAAGCCAGTAGTTAGGTCCTTGTCGTCTCCAAACCTTTGAGTTTATTTTCAAGAAAGTTTACAGCAGATTCTCTTTAACTTATATGGGTTTGAGAATTATTACTCTGAAAGATTTACTATTTATAGAGTAACCCCACTTAATAAAACCTTCTTCTGCTTCACAATCAACATTTTCCTAAAGGTGTTCTCAGGGTAGTTAGATTAGCTAACAGGAATTGTAATGTCCTTTGGCAGGACACCGTCACAATTAAATCATTCATCCACAAATCTAACATCAATAGGTTGTGGTTTTGCACCATAATCCACTTACTGAAGTCAACCAACGGCAATTTGCGTTTGTGATTTTTGATGAGATTTGTATGGCGAGTCTGAAATATGAGGGTAGTCTTGTATTGGATCGAGCTAAAGATAATTGGGTGATCAGTGATGGAATGAACTGATATAAACAAAACAGGCCAATTGTATTTGGGTTGGGCTAAAGTCAGTGGACCAGGCCATGAGCAGTGCTTACGATGAACAGTGAAAATGCACATCTCAAATGAGTATATGTATAATATTAATTAAGTTTAAGTTATGTGGATAGTCTTGTGAGTTCACAAGACTCTAAAACCAACAAATTTGTAAAAGAAACCACTTAAGGGTGACTTAATGATAAAAGAGTTTGTGACTATTATTTTAATCGGTGTGATTATAATATGTGTGAGGTTTCAAATTCAATTTTTGTTATGTGCAAACAACTTTAAAGTATCCATGTCAACCTTCTAAAAAGAGGAGACTTCATCTGTTTTGAGTATGTTGTCATGGTTTAAAAAACAAATTTGTAAAAGAAAATATCGCATTTATAAGTATGTACTAATAATAAAGAGTTAATTACATAAATGGTCACTATGGTTTGCCGGGTTCTGCACATTTAGTCACTGAAGTTTTTTTTGCCGGGTCCAGTCATTTGGGTTTGATATGGTTACGGATCTAGACCAATTTTGTAACATCCGTTAATTTCCATCGTTAAGTGTTGCACCATCAAAGTCTTCTAGGTCTAATACTTCATCAGTGCCTACTTCAATATTTTCAACTTCTGCTTCACTACAACCAATCCATTCCACATTTTTATCTGTTATTCCTAAAATCCTCCATATCAACCTCAACATCATCAATTGGGTTCTCTTCATCTTCCATGTAATCACTATCTAGTTGCTTATTAATCCCACTTGATTAATCCCTTACATCACCACTAGTCTTGGACTGTTGTGGTCATCTAACCCCTCAAAAGGATCAAAATTATTATCCTTGACAACATCCTCATCACATCCAATTGGTAACATGGTGCTACCCACAATTAGCATAGAGACATGTGAACTCGTCGTCAATTCATATTATCAGGCTAATCAATGTCTTGTGTATTATTACAAGCTGTTGTTATAAGGGATTCAGATTTTTTTTGGGTAACCATGGTCTCCGACTTTTTTGGCCGACTAATCCATGGGGTTTGAACTCACCGCCACATAGACTCAACCAGGTAAAGTCCTCCCTTTTAAGGGATTCAGATTTGATCTTGCCACGTAAACCTTTTCTTTCCTTGTACTGGTTATTTTGTTTCAAGTCAAACCGGAAAGAAAAAAAAAGGTAGAAGAAAAAAAAACATGCAAGGATATATAATACAATACAAGTTTTATTTTTGACCATAATTAAGAAGTAACAGACCAAACAAAGACCCAATTAACAAAGACTATCCATGTTCTACTTTTTAACAAAAACTACGTTCTAAAAATGGCAGTCAACATAACTGAAACACATAAAACTTAAATGCCTGAATCATCCCGAGTAGTTCTTCCAGAAAAGAAATCATCATATCACTCATATATCATCATCCGATGGCAGAACCCCTAGCTCTAGTCTCGGATGATATTCTTTCACCTGGCAAGAGTAACAGTATATATGACGGAGTGTATACTAAAGACTGAAGTGAGTAATTAGAGTTTTAAAGCAAATAATTAAAATTTTCAGAGGGTACCCTGGCCATTATAAAATTTGGATCATCGTATTCAAAATCAGATGTTTCCAAATCGTTGTTCATACAACACTTGCTGTGGTTAACACGAGACACGCGAAGGTAGTCATTCATAAGTGATGGTGTTTTGCAGCTTCTTGACCCGCCCATCCCCCTTACAAGGGGCTTAGACTTCTTCTTCTTCTTTTTGACACTCATCTCTGGAATTTAGAAAAAGAAACAAAAGATAATACTTAACTAACTGGCTATGCATCGGATGGATAGATTCTGTAGGGAAAAAACAAGCATGAAAATATACTTGGTTTGCTTGACGTAAATTTACCATCTTCATTTTGAAAACGTGAAAGATGATCCTGCAGCACAAAGGTGAGGTCAAGTGAGAGACATATGTAAGTCATGAACATACACCTTATAAACACATACAACGAAGCAAAATATAACATACATCACCTATACCTTTCTTTTTATAGGAGAAGAGCTACAGACTTCATATCAGAAAAATAACAAAGTTTTATGATTGAAAACGTGTATTTGGTAGCGTGAAATGTAACCTACGAGTTATAGTTTTGGAGCCATCATAAATGTTCTAGCTTATGAGAGCTAATGAATTAATCTATGAAAAATATATAGATAAAGAAGATGCCGAAACAACTGTATGCGACCTAATGTGAGATCTAAAGGTCAAATCTGAAAAACATACATGGATCGAAACAAATACAATACACATAATCAGGAAACTAGTAAATAAGAACCTGCGGAGAGAGTTTAAGGCCTGTTTTAAAATCATCAAGGTAGCGAGTATAAGCTTCCTGAACAGTGAGATTAGAAACATTATCGCAAATGCCTTGAAGCACATTCACGACCTTTGATCTGTATCCACTGAGTAACAAAGACAGGTCCTTGTCGCACAAAACCTCATCTGATCTGATGTAACGTCGAAAATCAAAATGAAGACACATGATAGTCTCGAAGGCAGAGAAGAGAAGCATGCGCTGTTCCACGTTGGTGACTTGTTCATTGCTAAGAAATGACCGCATGAACCTAAGAGTTGCATGGTAATCACGGGACTCTTTGTAAAGTTTCCCAAGGTAGACATTACGTTTCTCTAGATCATCTTTTTGCTGTTTGGTGAGCTGCGGTGCTTTTTCTTTTGTACCTCCTTTACCTGCGACATAGTCTTGTAAATTAAGGGTTTGAAAATTTGATATAAAAAAGGGATCGATTCGCAATTGCGGGTTGATTTATACATTATATGTGGTCTTACTGCTATTATAGCATGTATATATATATATATATATATAATAGATATTATATAATATATGGCAATGCCACCGAATTAAAATATGGCCAATATTCACATAAGTACACTGCTATATATATATATATAATAATATATATATATAATATATATATATAATATATATATATAGAAAAAATATATATAAAATCTACTATATAGAGTATATAATATAGAGTAGGATCCAGTGAGAAGTAAATTAAAATAAGAAGTGGTGAGAAGTGACTAAAACCACACATTTGAGATTCAAACGACTTGCATTAGATGCATTTATATTCATTTAGATGCCCCATTTTGAGTTTCGAACGTTAATTTGATGCGTAGATGGTGCAAATTGATTTTCATGATTTTGGCACATGCAGAGGAACAAAAAACAAGAGAAAAAATGAAATGCATCTAATATACGTATATGCGTCTAATTAAAAGCTAGAAAACACATTATGATGCGTTATAATGCATCTAAGATTATAGAGATGCATCTAATTTAAGTCGGTGCATCTCGGATATGCGGTTATAGTTACTTCTTATCCTTCTTATTTTAAGAAAACTTCTTATTTGATCCTAACTCTATATATATATATATATATATATATATAGTGAGACTTTCTTTTCAGAACCATTCTTAGTGCGAGAACTGACAGAACCATCAAAAACATGCATGCACGCCTTCAATAATGGAATTTTTCGCACATATGTTCTAAAAACAACATATATGTTTTAAAAAAACATAGTTGTTTAAAGAATTTGATAAGAAATTGGAAATACAAAATTTTTCTTTGAAGGTGCGCATGTATGTTCTTAGAATGCGTGCAACAACAATATTGCGGCCGTGCGTAAGGTTTTTGTGAAAGAAGAGGAAAAGTTCATGATGATACCGAAGAACATAGGTGGATTCTTACGATTATTGATGATTTTCATGTATTTTTTTGATTTTTAAAAGGCGTGCATGTATGTTTTTGATGGTTCTGTCAGTTCTCTATATATAATATATATGTATATATATGTGTATGTATATATATATATATATATATATATCTTATAAATATGGGGCTAATTATGAGTGTACATAGTGACATGGCACATTTAATTAGGTGGCAATGCCACATCATTGATTAGGTGGACACCTCCTTCACATTAATTTTCGGACTTAAATTGCCCACGCACCTCCCTTCACATTAATTTTCAGACTTTTTGCTAAACATACACCACAATTATCTTTGAAGATATATTCTATAATTCTAGATCATATATTCATCCTAATCCACGTTTTACTTTTTGATCAAAAAATCTATGTAACTCAAAACCCTAAATTTTAACTATACATTCATGCTTAGTTATAATTTCCTTCTTTTTTTCAATAAAAGGCCTGATAGGCTGATATTTATATTCATAATGTAACATGGCCTGAGAATTGGCCTGAGAATGCTGACACACCACTATTTGATTCTGTCACTATTTGTATCGGTTTTGGATAATTGGTTTCACGGGACCATGATATGGAAAGTTTCTGCTGATGGGTGATCATACCGGAGTGTTCAAAAATTGCTGATGCACTTAATTATGTAACAAAGGTAACTTTTCAACTGATCCAACATATGATATAAATTATTATTTCTTTGGAGGCTTTCTCATTATTATTCACTATAGGGACAGTTAAGTCTGTGTCAGCTTACATAAGAATTTGTTTGTTTGGATAAGTTTAGCGTAATAGCGTACTTGAATTGCAGGTTGGATTATATACGAAAAATAGGAATATGTTCACGTTGTTCAAACTGCTTTGTCAATTTGCAAGGTTGGATTATCTTTAGTGGTTTTGCATGAAGTTCAGGTGTCATTTGCTAGATATGATATTTGTTTACCTATTTGTAGATTTTCATGGTTCAACTTCAATTGACTTTTTTATGATCCATGTTACAGGTTTGCTTTACATGACAAGGGTTGGTACTATAAAGCTTGAAATTAATGTTGCAATAGACTACAACCGGTTGAAATAACATTTGTGTGCGAAGATTATGGGCCAGTAACACAAGGAAAACATTTGAGTACTGACTACTATTAACCGCTCATGTTGCACTGTTTGTTGCAGACGTGGCAAATCAAACACTAGAAGCCAGTGCAGCTTTTTTCTATAATTTCGCTATGATACTTCTTAAAACTAAGTGGCAGACGATGACCAGTATTGTAGCAGGACCCGGTAACAAAAAAATTACTCCAAGCAGCTTTTGAAACAATAGGTATGCTCTTCGGTTATCGGTCATGCTATTTTGTTGCATTTTTGTGCTAAATAGCATTTTCTTTTGTTAAACTTCTGGTACCCTAAGTTGTTATTTTTTTATGTAATATTAATGGTATGCACTGTTAGAAAAATAGTGTTGTATGCCCATCTCTTCGAACAAATTGATTTATTATATTTTGTGTTACCATTTATGCAGATTCTTACTGAAAAAGATGATGTGCCAGCTGGATGTAAAGATTCCATTGTCAGTGTATCCCTTTCATAGTGTATAGAATTACATTTTTTGACAATCCATTGTCACTGATAAGAGCATCATCTTTAGTAATGCTATAGAATATTACATTTTTCGTGGATTAGTTCTTACTATATTCACTTGTATTTGTGATCGGTTGTTAGATGTATTTGAACCGTAATGGAGGAAATGGATTGTCATGTTATCCTGTTTTGTGTGCATGTTGTATTTTGTTATGCGTTTGGTGATTTGGATATTTGTACTTTGATATTTATGGGATTAAGTCTTGGATACATTAATTTGATTGTTTGAGTGAATTACTTGAAATGGTTCAGATCAAGACAAGATTTTTGATTTTGAGATGAAGTTGATGGACATTGATAGTGATCACCTTGGGATACCAGAAGCAGAATATGAAGCCATTGTTCGCATGCCATCGGCTGAGTTTGCACAAATCTGCAAAGATCTTAGCACCATTGGAGACACTGGTATATATTTATTTCATTATACTTCCCAACAGCATGTGCTGAACACATTTTCACACCCACCTTAAGGTAAAGTATTCGTACCGATACAGTTTCTTATAAACATTAATGCGAAAGATTATGGTGAATCCATTATTGTTAATGAATACGTTATTTTGTGAATAATGTTGTGTTTTGATACAATGTTTACGTATATCTTTAAGTTAGAATTGTTGTTTTGTATGAGATTAGGGTTGACTCTGATATTAAGCATGTTAAATTAGTTTATGACGATTGTGGTGTACTGATTGTTATGCATTTATAAACTTTTGTTGTTCAAATAAAAGATTAGTAATCAAAAAGGTTTACATAGGCTTGTTCGGCTTATGGGTTAAGGGTTCAGGTTTGATCAACATTGGTGTTTTTAGTTTTATGCTATGGCTTTAGGTTAAATACAAACTCTTGCATGGTATAACTTATTTTGGGTTTACATCATTTTTAGCTAGGATAGTAATCATGTTTATGTTCCAGCTTTAGGTAAGTTTGAGGTTTTTGCTTTAGGTTTAATCCAGGTTGACAACATTGTATTATTAATATTTTTTAACCAAAACATATAATGTTAGGTTTCATAAGAGTATTTATTGTTATTGATATTAGTTTTTAGAAGGTAATTTGAATCAAATGATTATATATTTGGTCCTTATACAATACTAAATTTAACTCTCTTCAATATTTGGAACCTTTAATCCGTGTTTGAATAGTTTCCGTCTTTGTCTAAGCATAGAACCTTTTATCCGTGTTTGCTTCTGACTCTTCATAGTGCGACATATAATTGCCCGTGTATTGATGTTGAATAATTATGATGAATGAATGATTTATAGTTACAATCGGTTAGGAAAAACTCATCTGTTTGACAGGCCACTCAAAACAGGCCACTCAAAACAGCTGAGATATGGATCCTACAGACTCGAAACAGAATACCCAGAACTAACTGAACCGTTTAGATCTATTCATGGCGAACTGGACTCCACAATCGCCGTTAATAACCCAAACTCACAAAATCTATATATATATATATATATATATATAATATATATATAATATATATATTAAATATAGCTATACTAAACAATTTAATATCAATCCGCAATCAGAAAATTAAGTTTCGACAACTGCTAGAACTCTCAAAAACCATATATGCAACGAGACTTCAATAAATCTTATCACTAATGCACATATGTTCTAAAATAAACAATATTGTTTTTTTTTAAAAAACAATAATTGTTCTAAGGAATTTTACTCAAAATTGGAAAATTACACAATTTTTTCTTTGAAGGTGTTGCATATTGAAACGAAAATTTTGTATAGATTCTGAATTTCTCAACACAAAATCATCTTCTAAAAAAAATATCTGTTGTTTAAAACATACGTTGTACCATTTAACAGAAGATATGTGATAAAAAACTACCAATTAATGTGCTACTGTTTTTGAGAGTTCTTGCAGTACTCCGCTACTTAATTTATGCGTGAGAAAAATCTAATAATTACAATGATAACATAATATATATATATATTATACATATATTTACTATTATCTATTATATATATTGCGAATCATATACATAATACTTAGCAGACCAGTGAGAAGTAAATTAAAATAAGAATGGTTGAGAAGTACTAAAACCTAACACAATTTAAAGATGCAACACTTGGATCAGATGCATTTCTAATTCATTTAGATGCATATTTTGCATTTCGAAAATTAATTTTGATGTGTAGAAGGTGCAAATTTGATTTTCATGATGTTTGGCACACGTAGAGGAACAAAAAACAAGAAAATAAGAAATGCATTCTAATAATACTATATATTGCATCTAATTAAAGCTGGAAAACACATTATGAAGCAGTATAATGCATCTAAGATTATATGAGATTCAACAAATTTAAGTGGTGCATTCTCGGATATTCGGTTTATAGTTACCTTCTTATCCTTTCTTATTTTAAGAAAACTTTCTCATTTGATCCTAACTATATATAAATATAAATATATATATAATATATATATATATATATATATATTTATATATATATATATATATATAATAAGGTACAATAAAAAGTACAATATTCGAGAGAATGATAAAAAAGAAAACTTTTTTTTAAAAAAGTTCTCGAAAAATTCCTAAAAAAAATATCCATTAAATCTGGTTGTTTGGAGGCATAAAACTTTGTAAAAGAAGTTTTTCTAATTTTGAGTTTTTATAAAACGTTTTTGTTACAAAATGCGCAAAAAAAAGAAATGTTAAAGGCACTCAAAAAATTTTGATTAGCAACAAAATTTTTCGACTTGTTATAGTTTGATAGCGCAAATAAACTATTTGATATGCCCAAAAATCAAAAGAATTTGGGTACAAAACCAATTTTTGATGCACAAAAACCGATTTATGCGACAAGACGTTTTTTTTAAATAAATTTTTTTTCGCAAATACAAAAAGCCACACTTTTAGAATAAATTTCACTTTACAAACTTTTTCATTGCACCAACATCACACATCTTTTGGAATTTTTTGAATAAGAATTTTTTAAAATAACTTTAAAAAAGAAAATTAATCTTTTTAAATCCATCTCCACGAAGATTTGTCTTTTTATTTATCTTTAACCTCTATATATATATATATATTATATTTAAACATCTAGTCCAATTGAAATTCTCTCTAGCTATGAATCTGTATCCGTAATTAAAGTGATGGTAATTAATGAAAAGAAAAGAAAGTATACAGTTGGAGAAGATGTAATCCTCACAGAGTTCTCACGTGTAAGACACAACAAACTGGCGAGCGATGCATCAGCAACACGCTTTATAATTATAAACAAAAAAGACATAAATAAGACTATTTAAAATAAAAAAAGAGAGAGAAAATTAATTACCTTGGATCTGTATTTTGTGATATCCCCTTGTTTAAAGTGAAGAAGGAATTCCTGAAACGCCTGCTTAGTCTCGATAACATTAGTTTTTTCACAAATATAAATAAGCTCATTTTCAACTTTTGATCTGCTTTTGATAATCATAGATGACACGTCATCAACCAAAGAAGAAGAAGAATAAGAAGTTGTTTTTGATGATGAGAGGATAACATCCAGATCATGAGAAACATTGTAGACGTTTAGGTAAGCGATGTCGAGTAATTTGGTGGAGCCAAAAGCTGCTATGAAGTAACAAGTCTGTTCGTAAAGCTCTGCTTCTTTCTTCAGTTTCTCACGCGCCGTCTTCGACAATCTCATTCTGGCCGCCATCAATCGATTCTCTTTTTAGGGTTTTCACAATTTTGATTGTCTGTTATGGGGACAGTAGATAATCATATATACTATTACACCAACTTCTTTCACCTTAGTCCCTTCGCTTTTCCTATTCACACTTTACCTTTTTTTAGTTTGTTTGTTACTATAAAAATTTAAAATCTTATGAAATTAGAATATTTAAAGAATACTCTAGATAATTTACCTTCGTTCTGTATTTTATCATGAGATCGATAGTTCTATATTTACGGGTTTATGAAAAAACCTTTAAATAAACTGATTGGAAAAATGGGAATCTATTTGAAAAGGTAAAAGTTTCAAAGCAGGAATTAAGGGCCCGTTTGGTTTATAGATGGGTTTATGATTTAGATTTAAATTCGGATTAGAATTTGAATTTGAATTTGATAAAAGAAAGAGAAAATGTAAAAGTTGTTTGGTTTATATTGGGGTTAGGAATATAATAAAAAATGTTTGTATTATTTTAAAATTTAAATAATAATAAAATATCATAAAATAATAATATGTCAATTTAAAAGAAATCATATTACATTTGTTTACTAATAAAAAAAATAAGAAAACCAACAAAGGCCCACAAATATGAAAAAAAACAAAGAGTGCATGTCAGGGAAATGGTCAGTATTTAATGAAATAGAAAGACAACAGTGTAAAAGGCACCTATCTACTCGGGATTTCTTAAATGACTAATATTTGGATGTGAGTCCTATTTTTTAACCCAGCACCATCAACCAAACATTTATTTAATGTCTTGTCATTTGAAAACCCAACCCAAAGTAGAAAACCAAACGGCTCCTAAAAGAAGCTTAGAGTAAGTATGAGGCTGATCCTTTTAATGAGGAGAAAAGAGTGAATGTTGTTAATCTTATTAATCAGTACAATGATGCAGCTGAGGATGAGTTGAAATTATTGCATCAAACTGCTAAGGTCAAATGGTTTAAGGAAGGTGATAGAAACTCAGCATTCTTTCATAGTATTCTCAAAGCCCGAAAACACAAAAGCAAGGTGGAATCCATATGTGGTGAAGATGGTCAGAGGTTTATGGGTAGTCATGTTGCTGATGAATTTGTGTCTCATTTTAATTTTTTTTCCGTGGTATGTCAGTTCCTGTTAAGCCGCTAAGTGAGTTAGGGGATATTGTTCAAATGAAGTTGAATGAAGATGAAGCTAAGAGTATGATTGGTGAGATTTCTGAGTAAGAGATCAAAAATGCAATGTTTGACATTGAGTCATCTAAAGTTGTTGGTCCGGATGGTTTTACCTCATGCTTCTTTAAAAAAGCTTGGCACAACATTGGCAAGGATGTGTGTATGGCAATTAAAGAGTTTACCAATGGAAAGATTTTGGGTGAGATCAATGCAACTCTTACAGCTTTGGTTCCTAAAATAGACACTCCTGACAACATTTCTGATTTTAGACCCATTGCTTTTTGCAATGTCTTGTGTAAGTGTGTAAGTAGCTGAAGGGCTTCTCTCCCCTGTGGCGATTTTTTTTCCTTTGAAACCCTATTCTGCCCAAATTGATCTCATATCCAACCTAAACTCTTGTTTCTTGCATAGATCTCAGTATCTTTTGTTGGTTATAAGGTTTTTAGGTCTTGGTGATTTTTTTGTAGGGCTCCATAGACTCAGTTTGTTGTTAACATAATTGATGAATTCGAATCTGATCTTTTAGACTATACTACATCGGTTCTGGTCTTTGGCTTATGATTGTCAATCATAATCCCATTAATCGTTCGCTGTTTGAATAATCTAATTGCTAGGGTTTCATATTCGTTTTTTTGGTTTCATCGTTTTGTTTTCCAAACCGCGTTTTGGGAATCTTGTTTTTCATCTTTGGGTTTGTTGCTGTTGTTCGTGCTTAACTGTTAACCCTAATTCGATTAGGTTTTAGGGCTTTTTGGTTCGATCTGTGTTTGTGGGGTTAGGGGTTAGTGCTTGTTTCTGGTGCGTTTTGGTTTTGTACTTATATAGTCGTGGCTTGGTAAACAACTATTCTAAAATATGGTTTTGATTGTGGTGGAATGGAGCGTGGCTTCTTAAGCCAAAAAGGTAGTGGGGAGGGGGCGGGGATATGTTAAGGAGAAGAATTCGAACGCTTCGAACATAGAGGCAGTCAAGGATGGCGCCATACCATTTGTTACAGTTGCTTTTGAGAATACGCAAGAGGAGGAAGTGGGATAGTCGTCTACTGGTCCAACTACTAGTGAATCGGGGCCAGATGTCATTTGCTTCACTATTTAAAGGTGAATCAAAGCGTAAAGGTTTGAACTTTTGTAATTTAGTTACACAAGCTGGAAGGGGGCTGCTGTGGCTGTTGGAGTCTATTCGTGTGGTTAGTAAAAGGTATGCTAATTTAGTTTATGGTTTTTTCTTGAGAAAGCGGGTGGCTTACCTCGATGTTGCTAACTATGTTAGGAATACTTAGGGTAAATATGGTCTAGTTAAATCTATGTTTAGCTTGTCCACCGGGTTAATTTTCTTTCAGTTTAGTTCTAAGGATGGTTTGAATTCAATGTTTGAAAATGGTCCGTGGTTTATTCGTACTAATCCACTTATTCTTAAAAAGTGAAATCCGGATATGAACTCAATGAAAGAAGATGTTGTTAATGTTTCGTTTTGGGTTAAACTCCATGGCGTCCCAGTAACTGCATTTATTGAGGATGGTTTGAGTGTCATTGCTACGAAAATAAGTACTCCTTTGATGCTTGACTCGTATATATTGACATGTGCATTCAATCGGGTAGGTCAAGCTATGCTAGAGCACTGATTGAAATTCGGGCTGATGTGGAGTTAAAAGATACCATAGTGATGGCTATGACAAAACTTACTGGGAAGGGTTTTATACATGCGTCATTCGTGTTGAATATGAGTGGAAACTCCTAGGTGTGCATGTTGTAAGGTCTTTGGTCATATCCAGGAGGAATGTCCTAAGAATCCAGGCTTGGGTGTGGCGAAGAACTTGAAGAAACCTAGCCAGGCCTCTAGAGGTGTTTCGGTTGGTTCGAAGGTGCGATTCAAACCAGCAAAAGAGTATAGAACTGTTTCTAAAAAGCCTACTACCAACACTAGCAGTAATAAAAAGAAAGGTGTGGAGCCTACTAGAGAGGTTAGTAATTCAAACCCATTTAATGTGCTTAATTCGGTTGATAATAATGTGGAGTCAGGTACCAACGAGGGGACTTTAAATTGTGTTAGTAACGGGCCAATTCTAGTGGAACCTCGTTCTAGAATGTTGAAATTAGTAGTATTGGTACTACTCCTGTTGTTGATAAAATTATGAAGTTGGAAAAACTAATTATTGATGGGAAAGTTACTATTGTGGATGGTGATGGTAAACGTCTGAAAAAAGGATCCGAGTGATCATGATAGTGAGGATGAGGTTTATTTAGTGGATAATGATATGGCTCGTTCTATGGCTTCAGAAAGGATTGGTTTTAGGACTAAAAGTTTGCTGGAACAATAAAAGGGAGTGACTATGATGCAGACCCGTATGATGATGATGTGTATGAAGGTCAGGATTTTACTAACAAGATTCAAGATATATGCTATAATTTGGATATGAGAGTTTGAGGTCGTAGGAAAAAATAGTTTATTGTTTCTTGTTTAGTCTAGTCAATTTGTGTTCCTTCTTGTAAGGAAGTAGTTTTGCCTATGTAACTGGCGAAGATGTGAGACTCACCCCCATACTTTATACTTAAATGTTTTTTGGAGTAATAAAACTTATCGAGGAAACCTTTTACCCAGAAAAATAAATGTATAAGTAAGATCCTAACCAATAGGATTAAAGATGGGTTGAGTAAAGTGGTAAGCGTGAATCAAAATGTGTTTATACGTGCTTTTATCGCAGGAAGACATATTCAAGATAATATCCTTATTACCCAGAATAATTAAAAAAATATAATAGAAAGCAATGGGCTAAAAAGTGTGCAATGAAGATAGACATACATAAAGCTTATGATACTATCAGTTGGGAGTTTCTCAAAGAAGTTCTTCTGGTACTGGTGGGATTTCATGAAACCATGGTTCATTGGATAATGACTTGTATCATTACTACTTATTATTTAATTTGTGTTAATGGTGATGTTCATGTGTATTTTAAAGGTGGAAGGGGTTTGAGGCAAGGAGACTCTGTATCTCCGTATATCTTCACATTAGTAATGAAAGTCTTTAACATGATATTGATTAGAGAAATAAGGGAATCCAAGAATTTCAAGTTTCATTATGGGTGTAAAGAGCTTCAGCTTACTCATGTATTCTTTACAAATGACTTGTTAGTCCTATGTAATAGGGATGTAAAGTCTTTTTAAGTAGTAAAATAGGTTTTGGATACTTTCAGTAGTGTTTCTGGTTTATTTCCTAATCTTAGTAAGAGAACTATATTTTTTGGGAGTGTGAATAAAGGTATAAAGAGGGAATTGTTGCAGGTCTTGCCATTCAAGTGTGGGAGTCTTCTTATGAAATACCTTGGTGTTCCCCTGGTTGCAAAGAGTCTTGGAGCTAATGAGTGCCAAAGCCTTATTGAGAATATGGTAAAAAGGATTAATTGTTGGAGGAATAAGCTTTTATCATATGCTGGTAGAATTTAACGTATTGCTTCTGTCTTATCTTCAATGCAACAATATTGGGCCTCTGTTTATATGCTTCATGAGTCTATGATTAGGGAGCTTGAGAATCTGTTTAAAAGATTTTTATGGGGTGCAGGGGATTCTTTAAAAGGAAAAGCTAGATTTGCTTGGAGCATTGTGTGCAGACCAAAAGAACAAGGAGATCTTGGTATTAAACCTTTGAAAAGATGGAATGAGGTTTTGTTAGGTTCTCAGGTATGGAAAATCATTGAGGGAAAAGAGTCTTTTTGGGTCAAATGGGTTAATAATGTTAAACTTAAGGGTAAAAGCTTTTGGGAAACTAACCCTTCAAATTCTAATAGTTGGGGTTAGAAATGTATGCTAGATATTAGAGATATGATCAAGCCTTATGTTATTTACAAGGTTGGTGATGGGAAAAGTATTTCTACTTGGTATGAAAAATGATGCAGACATGGTCCTCTTGATAGCTTCATTCCTGCTAAAGACATTTATGATGCAAGGTTTAAGAGCAACGAGAAAGTCTGTGATATTATTAATAATAATAAGTGGGATTGGCCTGCTGAGTGGGCTGATAAATATCATGTGCTTATCAGATTGATGTTCCCTCTCTTAGATGTAGGAATGACTTAGTTATGTGGATGGGTTGTGATGACAAGGAAGTTGAATTTTCTACTAAAAATGCATGGAATTGTCTTAGGGATCAATGACCTAAAGTGGAATGGAATAATGTTGTTTGGTTCTCTCAATGCAACCCCAAACAAGCATTTATCTTATGGATGGCTATCCAAAAGAAGTTGTTGACACAAGATAGATTAATGATTTGGCAGCAAGATAATGGATTGAAATGCCCCCGTGTAAAAGTATTCATGATAGTCATGAACATCTTTTTTTGACTGCATATACTCAGCTAGTATTTGGAAGAAGATAAATGGTAAATGTAATATGGGTAGCAATGGTTAGAATCTTCAAATAGTGATGGGTTACTTAGAAACACAAAAATTTAAGATCATATTCTAAATAGAATTATGTTGTAAGCTACTGTATATCACATATGGAATAAGGCGAATAAAAGGATTTTTCAAAACTTGTCAAGACCTGCTAAGGGTTTGGTGGAATGTATAGAGAAAAATGTGGGTGATATGTTTAGAGTCTAAGAGTAAAAAAGTATAAAAAGTCTAATACAATGTTAATTGTTGCTGATAAATGGGATTTAAAGTGGGATAAGGAGAAGTTAGTTGCTTTGGGGTGATTTCTGCTATTTAGAATGAATAAAGGAGTGTTTGGTATTAGAAATCTATAGTTGATGTTGTTATGGGTCAATGCATGAGGTTATGTTTTTGGATTGTTTTTCTTAATTTGGAGTTCTAGCTCCAATGGGTTATTATATTACTCTCTTACCCATTTTGGGTAAATTTGAGAATGTATAGACCATGTATTGGATGACCCTTGTATCTTGGAGTTTTTATGCGGTAATTATCTTTATTTTTCCTTATAGTCTATTCAGTTTAGCCTTGGGAGGATCTGGTAGTCTATTTGGATTAATTTTGGAGGTTATTTCATTTAAATGTACCATAAGGTTCATCCAATATGAACGGTATTTTGGTATGGGTGGATGGTGTATGTTGAGGGGAATAGAAAGATGTATGAAAGATGAATCTTCTTGGTCCTCTCAAAACACTATCATAGGAGATTTGGCTATAATAATAATAATTATGTAATAAACCGAAGCCGAAATAAGACTTCTGGATCATGGTCGGCTCGCATACCGATGTGACAGTCGTTTAAAGGGTGGAGGTAATAATAATAATAATAAAAACTGTGGGCTGATAAAAGTTTACTACCTCTTGCCGGCTCACAACCGATGTGGTAGTCTTCTAAATAAGGCACATAGTAATAATAATCCGAGACTGATAAAAGTTTGCTGCATCTTGCCGGCTCACAACCGATGTTGCAGCCTTCTAAAAGGTCGAGGAAATTACCGAGGTCGAAATATGTTTGCTGCATCTTGCCGGCTCACAACCGATGTTGCAGCCTTCTAAAGGACCGAGGTTTAATAATGTTGTAATAATAAGAAGAATAAAGCCAAATTTCAACTCCGGGGTTATCTAAATAAAGCCTCCGTCTCTGGACTCGTAGTTGAGTTGTTTCGGATGAAATAAAAAGGATAACCCCTAAATCATGCGAAATTAGAACCTTAATGTGGACCTTATTCTCACCATATCGTCTCTTTAGGAAAGGATTTCAAGCTATTAATGGTCTAAACCGGGTTTACTTTATTAATAAGGACATAATTTATTTGTCACCAATAATAATAATAAAATCCTTAGAAGAAATTAGGAATAAGGGAGGAAAAGTAAATACACAATTAGCTTTTATAAGTAGTGTTAGCATCATAACTTGTATTTTACAATGATCTTGTTTTTAAGCTTGGCTTGGAGAGGTGAAAGTCGGGGACGATGAATTTATCCATTTGGACACTTTTTGTGCTTTTTGTTCCGTGATCCTAAAAGTTATCAATGAATAATGAAAGCAATACATTATGTCACACATGAATAAGTTGTAAGTTGTAAATTATGAAAATCATAAAAATGGAAAAATCTTTGAAAATGGGAAAACGGGGTGTTTTAAAACTTGTGACTTCTTAACTTTCCCCACAAAAGACTTTGCTACTCTTCAAAGGATTAGTTTGGGGAGGTTTTGAGGTATTTGGTTTTAGAGCATATAATATTGCGTGAGGACACGACAATCACTTAGTTTGGGGAATTTTGATATGTGAGAAATCACATATCCGTTTTATACTAAAAATGACCTTAAAATGATCAAATTGTGCAAATTATGCTTGTATATTGCTTGTTTTGTCATTTGTGATGTGTATGGACGGATATTGCAAATATCACAAGAAAAGAGCCAAAACCAGGCAAAAACAAACACGAGAACGGATAAAGTACACAAGAGCCGAGAATTATCAAGCTTTGGTCAACAAAAGTCAAATGGTTAACCTTGGTCAACCCACAAAAAGACAAAACCCTCAAAATCCCAAATGAGCCCTTAATGTTAAAACATTTGCACCATAAATCCTTAAATACATAACACCGTTAGTTCTTTTATTATAAAAGACTAACAGTCGTTATCTCCTAAAATCATATAACCTTTTAACCTTAACCGAGCCCAAAACAATATACCATGGCCCAAACCAAAAGCCCAAGTCAACCCCCCTTAACCCTCAGTCAAACAAAATCATATAAAGAAAAAGGGCGCAGAAATTGAATTTACTGTTCATCATCGTGCCCAACTTTACCTCACAGCAAAATCAAAGGGTAAAAACCAAATTCCTTTTCAATTGACATGGCCAGAAGATACCAAGTACCAAGAAATGACTTAGCAAAAAGAAACATCATCAAAGCATTTGATTGGTCAATACAACTCATGGGAATGACACGTGGGCTACAAACTAACACACTTCTTGATGGAATTTTACACTAAAACATAGCCAAAAGAAACACAAAGCTCTCTGACACAAGGATTGCCAGCTTGGCAATCCGTGTGCTCACATTCCAATCTAACAGTCACAATTGAGCATCCAATGATTAGAAGATTTAAAGGGACAAGATCAAAAGCCAAGGGAGCGTGTGAATAGACCTAGAACTTTCTCTCCATGGCTATAAATAAGAGCACACTCTCACTCACAAGGGATATCTAGCTGAGGAGTAGGAGTAGGAGTAGCTTAGGGTAGATTTAGCTTTTAGCTTATATAATTTTTTTAGCTTATGACTTTAAATTTCATCTAATTTTCCTTTTCAAGTATTGTAATCCTTTAAGTTTTCAATAAAATTCAGTTTCATTTTTAATTCAAACTCTTTCTTAATGCAATTCTGTTTAAATACATCATAAACTCTTTTTAAGCTCCTTTTAAGCTACTCTTACTACTATAGCTTATTGTACTCAGTTAAGCTTTTAAAAGCTTAACTGAGCTTAATTGATTACTCATTAACTCCCCTAAATTATCTCAGCTTGGTTATTGGATGATAAGCTAGTTTGGAAAGGGCTTATTGGACCCCACCAGCTTGTTCTAAACAAGCTGGAGCTTGTTGATTTAAGATCATTTGAGCATACACCTCTGTTTAGCTGAGGTGTGAGGTACAATCTTCCTTTCCCTTGTTATTTCTATTTTGTCTTTTTATACTCTTTTTCATAATCTGCATAATTAGTTTAATATGTTTGTGATAGCTTATTACTGTTTCAATTAGCTTATCTCTGCTTATATTTGTTGTTTAAATGCTTAATATGTTCATTAGTTAACTTAGATCTTAGTTTGCTAGTTTTGTTATAAAACTGTCAAAAATACAAAAAATATTAGCATAGTTAAAAAGCTTATTGTTCTAGCTTATTAGTTTGTTTAAATCTGTTTATTAGGTCTTATTAAATCTTATTGATATTTGGTATTTGAACTTTGATCATTGATTCTCATTTTTATAAGTTGAAAATGAATTTGAGGGAAATAAGGGAGTGTTTGGGTCAAGCAGTACTAACTTGAGTTAGTACTGCTTGAATCCATTTGGTCCTTTAATTTCATTTTAAATCTCATATTCCGGTTTATAAGAGTAGTATTTAAGAGCTTAGTTAGGTTTAATAAAGTTTTTAAGGTTTTGTATGATGTTAAGTTTGAATCTGGTAGAATAAGCTTAGTTATAGATGCATTTTCAGTTCAAGTCTTTTCTAGTCATTGTTATTGCTCTAGATGTTCTTGTTTTAGTTGATTAAAAGTGTAGAAGTAAGTATCTTAGCCTGCACTTGTAGGATTTTAAGTTTTGGTGCTTATTGTTGTCAATTGCATCAGCAACAAAAATAGACAAATTGCCATTTTTAAGCTTAATTTTCAGAGGGTAAAAGTAGTTTTTAGGTTTTGATTTTTATAGTACAAATAGATTTTAGGCCATTCTAGATAGATTAGGGCTTATTTTAGTTTAAAAAGCTTATTTGAATACCTGTTTTAGATCTGCAATTTTGCTTTTTGTCTTTTTATTCAATAACCAAAAGTATAGTAAAATGAATTTTCAGCTTTTTCATTAAGCTTTTTCCTTAAGCATTTGATTTTCAAAATAGTTTTCAAAAGCTGTTTTAAGTAGCTTTTAGGTCAAGGATTTTATTGATATAAGCCAAAAGTCCATAAGGATCCTTTAGCTTATTGAAAAATAAGCTCAAAGTTTCCTTAAGGGACTGTTTGGTTAACAGTTTTTGTTAAAGTGCTTATTTGAGAATTTTTAGCTTATAGCTTGTAGATTTAGCTTTATTCCTGTTCAATCTAGCTTATTATGTTAATTTCTAGTTGTTCATAGCTTATTAAGGTTAGGCTTAGCTTATTTTGTCATTTCATAAAAAACCAAAAACATAGTTAAAATGGAACAGTTAGTTTTTCTATTAGCTTTTTCAGTGCTTAATTGAATTTCAAAATGTATTTTGCCTGAAGTTTTAAGTAGCTTATAGTTCTATCTTTTCAGTTGTATAGGTCTTATAGCCATAAGGATCCATCTACAAGCTTAAAAATAAGCTTGAAAAGTGGTCCTTGTGCTGTTTTGTTAGCCTAAGCAGTCAAACTGCTTATTAGCTTTTTGCTTTTTATTCAGCTCATTTGTTTAGCTTAAATTCTTTCCTAGTTGCTTATTAAGAGTAGGATAATATCTGTCATAGCTTATTTTACTTCCAAGAGCTTATTAAGACTTTTAAAAAAGCCAAAACAATTAGCAAATTTTCTTTTCTAACTTTTAGAGTAAACTGTCATCTTAAATAAGCTGTTTACCAGCTTATTCTTAGTTTTAAAAAAGTCGTTTTCACAAAAAATACTTATTTTAGGGTAATAAAGTTTTTCCAAAACTTAAATTTGCAAAATAAAAAAAAAGGGAAGAGGGGAAATCCAGGGTGAGCAAGGTTCGAACCCTGGACCTCAACCCTCCTCAACCTTACAAAGCCTCAACACAACACACACTTACCATCCGCCCTTGGGTCTTTTTCAGTTTTAGTATTGCACAATTTATTCCTTATTGTTTTTAAGTGTTTATTGCTTATTTTGTGCTTTTCCGAGTATTCATTAAGCTAGTTTTTAGTAGTATTTTTTCCTTAAATTCTGTCTGAGTTCAATTTACTTTCCTATTTTTTGTAGGAATTTTAGAATTAGTTTACTATTTTTAATGCATTTATTTAGATTAAAATTGTCTTTTAATTCATAATAAATAATTAAAATAATAATAAAAAAATAAATTCTTTTTTCTTGAATTTTCTTGTATATATTTTAGGCTTTTGGTTTGAAATTTACTTTCGTAGGGCTAATATTTTGAAATTTCACTTTTTAAAGAACGAGATTTCGTTCCCGTTCTCGTTTTCTTCATTTTTAGCTTAAATTACCCTCGGTTTAGAATTTCCTTAGCATTTTATTTTAAAATAGTCAATTAAAATTAGAAAAAGTTTAGAAAATCATTTTTAGGTTTAACTTTTGTTAATTTAGGATTTAAATGTCGCGTTTTTAATTCTCATTTACGTTTTTATGCATACGTATTTAATTGTCATTTCTTGTTTATTTATTTTCGTGCATTTATTTACTTGTCATTTACATTTAGTATGATTTAGGAACCCAAATCAAGAATCTTTAAAACCATTCAAAACACGCGATCACGGACTTTGCCGATTTTCAATTCACGCTTCGTCGAGGGAAATCGAACCAGGGAGGTTTTTGAGACTTCTTTGGTTTTAAAGTTGTTTCTCGACCACGACGGAAAATACTTTTTTTTTGAACACAGCATCTTTATTAAAAAAAACTAGATAGGAGCTAGAAAGGACCTTACAAAAAAATAAGATAGGGGTTTTTTAACCAAATTCTCTCAAGAAAAGCCTATTAAAATATTAGATAGAACACATTTTAATGGACAAGAAACAATGTCATCAAAAAATCGTCGAACGATCTAGGAGGCGAAGCGTCAAAAGACCAACCTGATTCGAAGCCTCCTAAAATCCGCCACCAAGCAACATAAAAAACTCTTCTAAATAGACTTGAGACGGGAAGATAGCGATGGACTAATGACAAGCATACAATCGAGAAGAACAGACAAAATCTCCTGCAAATCCTAATTCCCACACAACGACAAATTTTACGAGGAACAAACCCGATCCACTGTCACATCGAATAGAAAACATGCTGAAATCCTCCATGCAGCATTACAAAGAGGGACACAGATGGGAATCCAACAAAACACTCATCTAAGGCTACAGATTGACTCTAGTAGGTAACCTCATCACGACGAGCACGCCAATGAAAAATACATTAACTGTATAGGAATGAATTTTACCCATTCTCGTTTCAACATCGTCGAAGGGAGAAGAAAAGTCATCAATAAAAGTTTCTGATGACTTTAACCTTGAACTCTCCATCTCCCGTCAAAATACAAGTACACCCGGACCGAAAATACTTACTATAATTTATTTTGATCTTTTCCTATATATTAATATATATTTTTACGTCTATAGCGTATTCGGAGCGTATCAAATTTTTGGCGTCGTTGCCGGGGAAGTGTGTAACGAATTTCGTGTTTCGTTCGAAGATTGGTGTTTTGAAGACCCTTCCTCGTGAAGTTATCGTTTTTCATTTGTGAATATTTTCATAATTAATTCCATAAAAAAATACAAAAATATTTTACACTTCTATTTTATTTTATTTTAATATTAAAAATAACCGTTTGTTAATCGTTGTTTACGGCTCACTTTTGTTTACGTGCTAAATATGAGTAGTTTAAGGCGGGTTTTTGTTTATCACACATCACCCAAAAGGAGAAGGGTTATTCTAAATAGCACCTCGCGATTACCAACTTCTACGCTTTCTTGTATGTATTTTTAAAGAGCTACTGTGCACGTTTGATTTTCGGTTAACAAAAATATTTTTCTTTCTCGTTCCACATCAATTTGCTTTAGAGTCCGAGTCGTGAAAACGTGATTTAGACGGTCGTTCTTATAAGTCAAGCCAGACCCTAAAAGTCAAAGTGTAAAATCGTCATTCGAAATTTCGAAAATTCTCGGATGTTACAGCTCGTATTGTGGAGGTCCGTTTAATTGTGGAAACTGTCCGAGCTGTAGCAGTGTAGGATCCGGAGATGAGTTTGTCTATGACCAAAATCCTTATTCTTATAATGAAACACCGAACTTCTTCAACCAACCTCCACAATACCAATACGAGATATACTCGTGTGAATTTTTTGGAGGGAACTCTCATCCAGGTTACAATTGTCAAACAGGGAACACACCCGTCTTTGACCAGGGTCCCTGTTACAATCAAGACTTTGGATTTAACCAACCTCTACATTATTTTCCGAGTCAGCCACAACAATTCCCTTGTGAAAATTGCAGGGTTCTTCATGAAAATTTTCAGTGTCAACCGATGAACCAAAATTATGATTCTAATTTTTGTTATGATGTCACTAGACATGTTGGTAGAGAATATATGTTTTTGGTAGAGAAAGTGTGTGAAAATTGGTTAAAATGAAGTATTATTTATAGTCTAATAAAACTTAATTTAAAAAAAAAGTTTGAAATATAACTGTTATTCAACGACACATTCTCATGTCCTTCAAACTGGCTAGCCAGTTAACTGACTTACACTCTGTTCTCGAGTTTATTTTTTGGAGTGAAAGAGAAATGTTTAAGATGGTAATAAAAAAATTTGTGTTCCTGAGATTTTTTATAAGAAGAGAGGATAGGTGAGTAAAAGATAGTAAATTACACCAAATTTACTCTCCTAATTTTCTTTCCAAATTGGGATGAAATAAAGTAAAATTGTTTTTAAAGCTATTTTTTACTTACATCCTCCTTTTTTCTTTAACCCGGAAACACAAGATAAAAAATGAATTCTTATTCCTCTCTATTTACATCTCTCTCTTTTTCCCTCTCAATTTTTTTCAAGTATTACAAAGTGGCGTAGGGGGTGGGGGTCGGTATCATGGCACGCAACTGGCGGTGCCTGTTTTGGTGCCAATCAAACTGCCGGGGTGCTTGAGCCATGTTACCGACCCCTCTTAGTATTGAGCAATTAACGTTGAGAATATAAAGCTTGTTTAGCTAATAGCTTTAAGCATTATTATTTTCTTTTCACTGCTTCTTAAAAAAACATTTGTTTTATTTGCTCAATTTAATATATAAATTATGAAGATATCCTTGTATTTTATTTGGTTAGTTTTCTTTATTTCAGTGTGTAAGTTTTCTTTTACGTCACTTTTTAATTAAAAATTTGAGCTACACGTACGTTACCAAATGTTTTCATAAAACAAACAAATGCCGCTAACGATTGCTCCTTAAAGGTATTACTAACTACTACTCCTACTCTCGTCAAACATATCTTATCTCTTGCTTAAATTTTACTGTTTCTATATATGGCAAAGATAATGTCATAAAGTTCATAATTATGCATGCTATTACGTCTCGTAAGATGCTTGTGTGTAGAAGCACCTCCGGGGAATCTCATTTGCACGTCTCATAAGAATTGGTGACCAGGAATAACTAGGATAAAAACTTGATAGATGTTGCTTTTTGGTATTGTGCATGTATAACCTCCTATCATATATTGACATTCTAAATTCTAATGGGTGTAATAGTGGATAATATCCCCCATATTCTTTTGTAAATCGTGTGTCCCAGATGGTGCGCCATTGAATTACCTGTGTCCCAATATAGGTAAACAATATAGGTTTTTTTTATCCATACCAAACGGTTCACAAATGATCGATACTTACAAATAGCAATCTTGTATATATGATGCTACACGAATGGCGTAAAAGGTTTTGGCACTCACACATATATAATCACAATCTTGAATAAAGGTTGCTATAAATAAAGTCTGAAAACATAGACACCACGAATCGAAATCTTAACTAAAGAAAATAGAAAATTTATATGTTTACTTTATCACGTTTTTGAGTTTCTTGTGCCATGGTGGATGATGGCTGAATGGTGCTTGGTTTATCAAGAGGGTGGAAATGTAGTTGTGGGGATATGGTCTTTGGTGAATATAGGTGAATTAGATTAGATGAGTTGTCTGATCTTTTGCTCTGTTTCTGAAGTGTCAGAGATATGTCTTAAGCCTGCCCGAGGAAAGCTAGTTATCGGATAGGTTTAAGGAAAATGTATTAGGTAGTATGTCCACTGTTGTATCAAAAGTTGCAGGTTTTGTCTGAACTTTTATATATATATCTTAATGATGTAATTACGTTGGTAATTAATAAAAGCATTCACCTTTTCACCAAAAAAGAAATCTTAACTAAAGAATGCTACCAAAACTATATAAAAAGGGTTGACATCCTGTAGATTAATTGGCCAAAGGTCGAAAATGATGGTTAAAAGAAAGGGTTAACACCCACAAATCACAGTTAACATATATTTAATTTGAGAATTATGGATTATGATGCGGCTTTCTTATTCTTAATACCATCTTGTAACAAAAGCTTTTAATAAAGAGATGCTTATAGGCGGTAAAACTTAACATGGTCAACTTTGATATAATAGTTAAAGTATTTAACGATATGACAAAGGCCTGCAATTTTGAAAACTTCTCAACAAAAGCATCCACTAAGGCTGATATAATCATCCACTGCCAGAAACATGTTTCATCATCTGTACTTGTGTTAATTCACAATGAAATACGTAATATGTATGCTTAACCTACATCTTGTTACATCAACAATGAATTATATCGATTACTAGACATAGCATTGTAATTAAGACACAAATATGTATCTCACTACACCAATAAAGACTTTTGGAGAGGGAGGAAATTTAGAGACGACCCAAGTTGTCGCTAAAGGAGCAATGGGGCCCACCATTTTCAACTTTTCTATGGTCAAACAATAGACTCTCACTTTTAACGTCGACGGCCGTCGTCGCAAAA
>BQNB010064596.1:0-33388 GCA_026074375.1 Tanacetum coccineum | reverse complement strand
GAACACGAGAGGCTTCAAAAATTGTTGGGTTCATCTTGTAAAAATCACAAGTACATACAACAAACACAAAGAACGGAAAAAGCTAGCCTCAACACATCACAACACATTATTTAGAGCAATAGAAAATGGATAAGCATGGGGTGAACTCCCACGAAACGGCTTGGTTTTGGTCACCGAGTCAGAAGCTCGACTCGATCCCTGAATTTATTCGTCCTTAGGGAGAGCAAATGGAAGAGAAAATCTCAATTGGGCTTTCATTAATGTTTGGACAAACATTAAAACATATGAAAGTTCCATCCCGATGAGAGGCCACCGGCTCTAAGTGAAGATGCCGGGGTCAAAAATGGTATCCTCATTTTTGGTGGAGGAAAGTAAGGGAGAAACCTCAGGGTAGGTTACAAATGGGAGAAAAGTACGGATGGTAAATGTGAAGGAATCGTCCTCTTCAACATTTAGAAAAACAACATTTTCACCTCCCCCCGGGTCAAAACATTCATCTTCGTTTAGTTCATCAAAATCGTTCTTCACGGCCGTATCGGGCTCAATGTCAAAGGTAAAATGATTATACTCAGCAAGGGGAACAAGGTCATCGTTAAGCAATTCTTCAAGTAAAAGAATGTCCCCTTCCGAGTCATAGTCACTTTCAACACCCGGTGGTATTGAATCATCTGAAGCAAGAAATATGTCGATCTCCTCCATAAAAGGGTCACTATCCTCAACGGGGATAGGAGATGGAGAGAGAGACTCGTTTGTAGCATTAGAATATTCAGAATTAGATTCTTCCGGAGGTCGAGGAAGAGAAAATTCATCAAAAATAGAATCGATCTTTGTAGATTCAATCGGAGAGTCACGATTTAGTAGAGATTCTAAAAGATCCGATTCGGCGTTAAAGCAACGTTCATCAATTCCCGGTGGAATTGGAATGACAACATCTAAATCCTTTTGATTAGGAAGAATTTTCTCATTAGTGATAATTTCATCGTCAAGATCGTAAAGAGGATTGGAGAAATATTTAAATTCATCCTTTTGAATTTCCTCTTCGGATAATGACTCATCATCACTAGAGAAATCGTCGTTAGAATCGAAAAGAGGATTAGAAAAAGTCGTGAAATGAGATTCCGGTGAATCATCATCAATGGGCACATCACACTCACTTTCACCATCGGATACATCCGCGGACTCACTTGGGTTTTGGACAAGGTTCTCAACACTAGACTTTATGAATTCGTCCGATTCTGTTTCCAGAATTGTGTCAAGATGCTCATCCTCCATTATGAGAGAGTTATCGGGCTCCTTGATCGGTTCATCGGGTGTGATCGCTTTAGGCCTTCTCCATATAACAGTATACTCATCATCGTCATCATCGAAGTAGAAAAGCGGACGATTCCAGCTTAGACAATTAATATATTCTGAAAACTCTTCACTGGTATTTCGCACATCTTCAAGGAGTTTACTCATCAATTCTTGAATATCCTCTTGTCGATATTGCTTATTCGTCAAAGCATCCTTACTCTCTCGTATTCTTCATCAATCTTCTCTAATCTTAAGAAATCTCTCCTTGGCTAGCAATAAAGCCATGCACTTTTCATTAGGAGGTATATGATCATACTCCTTTAAAAAAGCTTGTATAGCTTCCATTAAATCTTCTTGAGCTTGCAAAATTTCTCTACTTGTCTCTTGAGGAGGATAATTGACGGGAAACTACAGAGGTTGATATTGGTCAAAACCAAAAGAATTAGGATCATAGCAAGAATTTTGCTCACAATAATCTTCATTCATTGGTTGACATTGAAAAGTGTCATGAGGACCACCGCAATTTGCACAACAAACATATTGTTGAGAAGAACTTTGAGAATTTTGTAGAAAATAATTATCATTAAAGTTTTGATTGTAACACGGCTCTTGTTCATAGACAAACGGAAACTGTGGTGAACAATCATAACCATAATGAGCATTATTTCCACATAACTCACACAAGTAAGTCTCAAACTGGAGTTGTGGAGGGTGGGTGAGAATACTTGGAGAATCATTGAAAGAATGAGGTTTGGAATCATAAGTGAATGAATTCTTATCTCCAGAATTGCATGTCGGACGAACACTTGGTAAAGTCTGTGGGAGCTCATTAATGGTTTGATTACATTGTTCTGGATCTTTTGGTGGACAATTATAACCATAATGAGCACCTTTCCCACAAAACTTGAAAATGCATTTTTGACAAAAAATTCCATCTAATGAATCACCGCACTCGTAACAACAATTTTGGTTAATAAGTGGAGGACCTTGCGAAGACTTTACACCGGGGTCTTGATTGACAACGATTGGCTCTTGAAGAGCATTAATAACGTTGGTATTGTCATCGGATGATTCGAAAGTATCTTGAGAGTCTTGGAAAATTACATTTTCAACACAATATGGAAGCAAATCTTCCTCGAATTCCTTTCGTAAAAGAGCACATCCTCGACAATACGGGCCATCAACCGGGGTTCCACACTTTGCACAACACGGAGAAGAGTCAGGTTCGGGAACAAGAGTCTTGTTTTCAAGACTTCCTATTGAACAACATTCTCCAGTATACAAACTTCCACAAGTCGAACATTCTTTAATTGCGTAAAGGGGATTCAAATGATGAGACGCCAAAAGAATTAAACAATTTAGAGGGTTAAAGAAAAGAATTAAATGGATAAGAAGAAAAAAGAAGATTATTTTTAGTTTTTTGAATTTTTTTTAAACAACTTATTTTATTTACGGACAAAATGAGAGACAACTTAAACCAAATAATCAACTTACTTCATGGTAGCTCTTAAAAATTTCTTCTTAAGGTGAGCCGTATTTCGTAAGTGACACAAATGGCAAGTTTTTGAATCTTTTGTTCGATTTGGGAAACTTTTCAAGTTCACCGAAACTTATTTATGATAATACCTCAATTGAAGGTATTATATGTTGGTGTTCTTTTACCAACTTTGTGTATTTTATTTATTTTTTTTTTTATTTATAATATATATATATATCATATATATTATTTATAATTTATATGCATAAACTATACTAAAAGAAAAATGGAAAATACTTTTTTACTTTTAATTTTTTAATTTTTTTGTATTTTTGAAAGTATTTAACAAAAAGAAACTTTTCGAGGAACTGTGAAAGGATCTATAAACCAAAATAAAACAGGGGTAAACGACGGAATCTTAAGACAGTCAAGTCCACTAGGCAACGGCGCCAAAAACTGATTGCTAGTTTTAATACACAGTTAAATTTATAATAAGTATTGCAAAAGAGCACATTAAGAACTTTCCTAAGTCTTCTTAAGAAAAACTCACTCTAAAAGATATATTACTAATATATAATACGTATTATTTATCCGGGAAGACTGATACTCCGGGTCGTTGCCCCAAGCGACTTATGAAAATTTGAAACTTGTTTTAGCTTGGATTATGATTTGAATGAGAGAAGAAGAAAGATATTTGTTTTGAGTATCTATAACTAATAATAGAAAAAGCAGAACAATTAAAATAACAATTAAAGCAATTAAAACACATAAAACAATTAAACAGAGGAAACAAATAAATGCGAACGAATAAAGCAAGTATACTTGAATTAACCGTAAAAGAAATGCAAGCTAAATTTATAACCTAAAAATAGGACAAAATAAAGTATTTTAGGAAATGTAAAATATTTTTTTGATAATTTTTGAATTTATTCTGAATTAAAAACGAATTTAATCTAATTTAAATTTCTAGAAATGATAGCAATTAAGTCATAAAAATTTAAGAGAAAATGATTTTTATACTTATATATAGAAAGTCTAAAATAACATAAAAATTCAGTAAGAAATCTATTTTTAACTATTTTTTAAATTTAAAATCATATTTTAAATTTAAATTAAAGCTCAAAATTTTAAATTAAAATCTAAAGTAGGTGTTCTGGAAATGATGTTTTCTGAATGTAAACCAAAAAGTATTTAATCTAATGACTAAAAAAATTATTTTTTTTTGTATTTTTAAAAACTTTTTTGAGTCATTTTTTTTATTTATTTTCGAATTTTTTAAAACCTTAGAAAATGATTAATAGTAATACTACTTTTATGAAAAATTACTTCAAAAATTCACGGGAGAAAATTCTAAAAAGCTATGAAGATTATAGGACAGAAAATAAGAAAGCTAGATAAAGCTACTGCAAAATAATCCCGAAATAAGCAGTATAGAGCTACGCTTTTTAATCCTAGTTAAAATCTAAAAAAAATCTATATTAATTTAAAGAATATGAACTAGACAAGTTGTCCACGCTAGAGCAGATGGTAGAGTGTTTGTGTGCGTGTGTGAGGTCCGTAGGTTCGAAGTGGCAAAACGCCTGTTGGTATTTTTTTATTTTTTTTACTTTTTGCAAAAAATACTAATAGAATTTAAGAAGACACAATTTTAAAGCATTTTTTATAAAAACAACTTATGCTAAAACTCTTAATAGCTCTAAGATCGCTTATGAAATAAATAGTGCTGTGTGTTGTATCAGTAAGTGCCTTTTATGGTCTTGAAAACTATTGACTGCACTAAATAAGCTAACACAATGCGTATGTTTTCAGCTTCATTTTTGATATGCACAAGATGTTTCTAGAAAGCTTATGATGTGTACTGTCTAAAACTAATAAGCTACTTAGCCTATATGAACACTAAAAGCTAACTGAAAATGATCATTTAAATTGGTAAACTCAGGAAGTGAATCAAAAGCACATAAATCACACTTAGAAGCTAAAAGAGCTCAATAAGCTAAATCAGAAGCTGATATTTTTGTAAATAAACCAAACACCTTAAAACTTTCAAATTGATAAATGATCAAACATACAAAACACTACAAGCTAGAAATCAAATTAAAAGCTAAAAATATTACAATACTGTTTTTGGCTTTGAGGGTTTTTTAAAGTCTTTTAAAAGCTGATTTACTAAAGGACTTAGAAGAATTAAGACAAGCTGAACTTTATTCTATAATAACCTTATACCTACTATAAAACTTCTTGAATTTCAAACCTTAAATCCTGCAAATCATTCAGCTGAGAATGTGGATCAAATAACCAATGCAGTTTAAAACTGCTGTGGTTTGTCTGGATGTATATGGTTTAAAAGTAGTAAGCAACAAATGCAAGAGACAAAGGGGTCTCAATTGCACTTAATTCACTCTATGAGTGTAGATGAAGTTAACTCAAACAATCTTCAAGCTCATAAGAGCTTAAATTAAAGTTAAGCAATCACAGATAAGCAACAAATTCCCCTGGTGCTAGCATAAAGAAATTAAGCCACAAAATCATTAAAAGTCTATACTAATGACTCAAACCTTTTCAAAACTAATTTATTTTAGAAAACTCAACTGTTCAAAATGAAAACATAAAATGACTTTGACTTTAAGTGGTCAAATAGGCTTAATCCAAACACCCCTTTCAGACTTGACAGAATTGAAAAAGCTTATGATATGAAATCCACTTAACAAGGCCTTAATACCAGATGACAACTAGCTTATATCAAGCTTAACAAACATGATTAATTAACTAATTAAGCTAGATTTAACAATTTAAGAACTACACTAGATATTCTTTTGTTTTTTATGTATTTTTGACAAGTAAATGAAAAACAAAGATCTAACCTAAATTAACTAAAAACAGATAGGAGAACTTGATTAATGATAAAAATGAACCACAAATAAGCTCAAATAAGTAACAATATAAGCAGATAAGCAAAGCTAATTAAGCAATGAAGTAAATATTAATCTAGAATTTAAATGGACAAGGAATTGCACAGAGAACTCACAATTGCTTCAGCTAACAGACGCATAAGAACTCAAATGAGCAGCTACTAGCTCTGTTGATCTTATGGATAGCTAGTAATAGTCATTGTTGAGCCTTTCTTGTCTGGCCTCAACTTCACAAAAGTCTAAGTGCCAATAAAGCAAAGGTAATTAAAGCTAATTTTAAGAATTTTAGATATGAGCAAAGGTTAATATGAGGCTCTAATTGCGAAAATTATAGACTGTGCAAGAGCTTAATGGATGCGTGCTTTAGGACTAGTAGGATAAGAATTGGAAGAGGTTAAGAGCTTTGACTTAAATAAATCAGGCTTATATAAACACGAAATTAAGATTTTAATTTTAAATTCAAAGAGGATTACATTCTTAGATATGAAGTGTGTTACATAATACTTAAAAGGAAAATTACATTTGAAAGGTAAATTTGCATAAGCTAAAAGTAAAATTAAGCTAAAATTTAAAGCTAACTAACTAAATCCGTGTGTGCTGTGTGTGATAGTGCGGGGGCTATTTATAGCGCAAGATGACTGGAAGAGTTCTAGGCCTTTGCTTGCGCATCGTCAGATCTCTCGCCACTTCATTTTCCCAAATCCATTGGATAGTGTTTTTGTGCCCATTGGGAAGTAATTCATAGCCGTTAGATCACTTCACACTCTCACATGGATTGCCAAGCTGGCAATCCTTTGATGTGACTTGTTTTTGTTGTGTGAGTGCTTTAAGAGTAAAATCAACATCCCCTTGTGCTTTTCTTCCTGCCACGTGGCTTGATGGCTTGAGTGAACCAATAAGGAGCCTTGATATGACTTAATTAACCTTGCCATCATGTTTGTGATCACTTGAATAGTCTAAATCACCCTTCAATTAAGAAAAACGAGGGTAATGTTTGGGACGATGAATGAACAGTTCCCATTCTTTGGCGCCTATTTTAACTGTAAATGGGTAAAAACGTTTTTAAACTTTGGGTAATTGCAATTTCAGTCCCTCTCTTTGTTTTATAGAAGTGAAGTGCTAAATGACTTTGAATATTGGTAGGAATGGTCCCTGTGGTTTAATAAAATGGTAATGGGCCAATGATTTTAGGCTTTTGGTTATGGGCTTTGTATCCGGGTAGGGATTTTAAGGGTTTAAGGCCCATTTAAGGTTTAAGGGACTATTTGTGTAATTTTTGGAACTTGGGGGACTTAAATGGTAATTTTGGTTTTTTTGTCTTCTAGTGGTTGACTTCTGTTGACCAAGGTTTGACTTTCTTTGACTGAGACTTGACTTTTTCTAGCTTTGGCTTTGAATCTTTAGCTTCTCCTGTGCTCTTCCGTTTCTCGTGTCCGTGTTTGCCCGTTTTTGACTATTTTCTTGTGAGTTTTGATATATCCATACTTGCATACACAAAACACAAAAACAAGTATATTTTTGCTATTTTTAGTCTGTTTTGGGCTTAATTAGGCCTTTTTAGGTATAAACAGATATGTGTATTTCACACATATCAGTGTGTGATAGGGGATCAGTAGGATTTGCTGAGCCTTCACCATTTCTTCTTGAGCTTGTACCATCATTATTGGAAATAAGGGTGTTACACTTCCAGAGAATCCTTTTCCTACCCTTTTCATGTTTCCAAAAATCTTCTTTATGTGAGAGGGCATAACATAAATCCCATTATGTTTTGACATCCCATCAACTTGTTTATTCAGAAACACTTGTACAAATATTGGATACATTAAGAATTTTCCCACACTATCCAAGTTCTTCACCATACTTTCAAAAATGTATTTTGAAAAGTTGAACTTCTGGTTTGTAGCTAAACAGATAATTGTAGAAGCCATAGTGCTACTAAATTCATTCCATGCAGTAGTCTTAGCACTTAGGCATTGTAAAATGGCATGAATAAGGAATTTCCATTATGGGGAAAAGAATGCCTTATAGAAAGTAAGCTTCTGTGAAAGTTTATCATACCTCATTAGTGTAAGCTGTTCAAAGATGGTAGCATTGGGTAGACAACCAACACCTTCAGCATCTTTCAGGTGAAGATCTCTTCTTACAGTGGATTCAGTTATGATCACTTTCTTCCCATCCACTAGGGCTTGTAACTGTACTTCCCTATTAACAGTTTTTGCCTTTACAATAGCCCAGAATTGTTCAATGCATGAAGTATATATAGTAGGATTGATCGTTAGTGCAAACTTGATAGGGTTTGCATTCAGAAAATCAACAATTTGCTCAAACCCTTCACTTTCAGCGGGTTTAGATAGAAACACGACCATGTTGTGAGTATCAGCAAACTTTAGAGTCGACATTGTATTGGGTTTTGATGATGAATGATAAGATTGAGTGAGGGTTTGTGATTAGAGAGTATATCAGAGAATGAAATTGATTAAATGAGTGATTGAAACCCTTGATCGAAGTATTTATGAAAATACCCTCAACAACATTAACTTGAACCAGTAGTAGTAACCCAGCAGTAGTAAATTATGCCTGGCAGCATTAACTTGCACCAACAGTAGTAAATTATGCCTAGCAGCATTAACTTTCACCAGCAGTAGTAAGTATATGCTTAGCAGCATTAACACTGAGTCACCAGCATTAACTCCAATTCCATTCCAAACACTCTGTCTGTTTTTAATATATTCAACTCTCTTTTTGTTTTTCAACTCATCACTTCTCTTAATTCTTTTACTCACCAAAACTCTTTGTCTGTTTTTATTCCACACATCTCTCTTTTTGTTTTTATTCTCACCAAATCTCTCAATTCTTTTACTCACTAAAACTCTCTGTCTGTTTTTATTCCACACATCTCTCTTTTTGTTTTTATTCTCACCAACTCTCTCAATTCTTTTACTCACCAAAACTCTCTGTCTATTTTTATTCCACACATATCTCTTTCTGTTTTTCTTCTCACCAACTCTCTCAATTCTTTTTCTCACAATTTTTACAATGTTAATTATACCAGCAGTATTAAGTATAACTAACAGCATTAACTTAGCAGTATTAAGTATAACTAGCAGCACTAATTATACTTAACAGCATAAACTTTTAATGACATGAACAACAGTACTAATTCATACAAAACTCTAAAAAAACATTAAGAGATAAAAGATTTTAGAGATTTAACATTCCAATACTAGCAATCAAATATTGAAATCTACTTACATCAAAAGCTTTTGTAAGTAAATCTGTAATATTTTTGTCAGTATGGATTTTGAACATTTGAATCAATTTCTTTCATTGTAATCTCTAATAAAATGATGTCTAATCTCTATATGCTTTGTTTTTGAATAAAAAATAGGATTTTTAATTATGCAAATAGTACTGTTATTATCAATAAAGATTTTGGTATGCAAGAAATTGTACCCATAATCAAGTAATTGATTCTGAATCCAAAGTACTTGTCCACATCAACTTGAAGCAGCCACATATTCAACTTATGTTGTGGAATTTGCAACCACAATCTGTTTCTTGCATTGCCATGATATTAATCTACTTCCAAGGAATTGACAACCTCCTGTTGTAGACTTCCTATCTAGACTTGCTCCAGCATAGTCACTATCAGTGTATGCTACCAAATCAAAAGGAGAATCTTTTGGATACCAAAATCCCAATTTAGATTAACCTTTTAAGTACCTAAAGATCCTTTTTACAGCATGAAGATGTGAAACCTTTAGATTGACTTGGTATCTTGCACAGGAACACGTTGCAAACATAATATCATGTCTTGAAGAAGTAAGGTACATCAATGAACCAATCATTGATCTATATAAATGAACATCCACTTCTTCACCATCTTCATCCTTGAGCAAAAGCTTTTGAGTTTCCATAGGTGTGCTTGCTGTCTTGACATCAGTAAAACCAAATTTCTTCAAAATCTTAGTCACATACTTGTCTTGACTGATAAAAATCCCATCCTCCTTCTGCTTTACTTGCAGTCCTAAGAAGAATGTGAGTTCACCCATAGAACTCATCTGAAACTTCTTATGCATCATCTTCTCAAACTCAGTGCATAATGATTTCTTTGTAGAGCAAAAAATGATATCATCTACATACACTTAAACTAACAGAATATCACCTTTGTCCTTTCTGATAAACAAAGTCTTGTCAATTGTCCCTCTTTGAAACCCATTGTCCAACAGACATGTTAACAAGGTTTCATACCATGCTCTAGGAGCTTGATGCAATCCATAAAGTGCCTTTTATACTTTGTATACTCTGTCAGGGAAGTCTGGATCTTCAAATCCTAGTGGTTGACAAACATAGACTTCCTCTTTAATCTTACCATAAAGAAAAGCACTCTTGACATCCATCTGGTACACCACAAACTCTTTAAATGAGACATAGGCTAAAAATAGCCTAATTACTTCAATTCTTGTAACAGGGGTAAAGACTTCATCATAGTCAATCCCTTCTTTTTGTGTGTACCATTGAGCAACCAATCTTGCTTTATTTTTAATCACAATACCTCTTTCGTCCTTTTTATTCCTGAAGACCCATTTAGTGCCAATGGCTCTTTTTCCATTTAGTAAATCCACTAAAGTCCAAACTTCTTGTAACTTGAATTGTAGAAGCTCTTCCTGCATAGCCTCTATCCAGCTTGGATCCTTCAATGCATAAATTACCTTTTTGGGTTCTTCTTGTGCTAAAAAGCAACCAAACAAGCAGTTTTGAAAGTCTTTATGGTTACAAACCATGTTCTTTCAAATTGTTTGTCATTCTTCTTATTTGAGGTGCTGAATTCAAGTCTCCAATAATTTGTTCAACTGGATGATCTTTGTGAACTCTTGTAGTTGGAATGGGACTGACAAGCATAAATGCATTCAAATTGTTCATGTCAGCCTCTGCACCAACATCTTCATCATCATCTGAATAGACAATTTCTTCCAATTCAGGCATATCTGGATCAATTGGAAGTTCAATGCTGTTTTTTGGACTAATATCGTTAACTTCATTGAGCTAGCAACATTAACATTGTTAGTGCTGTTAACATTATCATTCTTCTTTGTTAACATTATCTTCCTTCTCTTGATCAATACCTTCACTATTTCTTGAATCTTCATCAACCTTCTTTCCATCATCACTTGAAGGTTTGAATCCAGCATCAGGAGAACTCTTTGAAATTTGAGAGAATGGTGGATCAGCAGTCCACAATGGTAGCAGAATGTAATCTTTGCCAGGTACTGACTCCATTCTAGCTTTACCTGCATCATCACATGCTTTTGTACCTGCATTACCATTAGACTGATTTCCTGCAACAACTGGCTTATAATTCATTGACTTTGTTAGTGCATCAATATCAAAAAGCCAATTTGGTCCACTTCCTGCAATATTAGGTGTATTCTCACTAAACTGGACATGCAGGTTCTCTTCAACTATCCTAGTTCTACTGTTGAATACTCTAAATGCTTTACTATTGATTGAGTACCCAACAAAGAATCCTTCATCAGCCTTACCATCAAACTTGCCTAAGTGATCTATGGTATTGAGAATTGTAACAGGACACCCAAATGGTCTCATAAAGCCTAAAGCTGGTTTTCTACCAAGAAAAAGTTCATAAGGGGTCTTGTTATGAGGCTTAGTTACTAATACCCTATTTTGCACATAGCAAGCAGTATTAACTGCTTCAGCCCAAAAAGTAGTAGGTAGCTTAGAATCAGCTAGCATTGTCCTAGCAGCCTCAATTAGTGTTCTATTTTTCCTCTCAGCTACTCCATTTTGTTGAGGAGTTCTAGCTACACTAAATTCTCTCTTAATACCTTTTCTCTCACAAAACTGATTCATCTCCTTATTCTTGAACTCAGTTCCATTGTCACACCTAATTACCTTAACCCTTTGATCTATTAGATTTTCTACTCTAGTTATAAAGGACTTAAGTATGCCACTAGTCTCATCTTTAGTAGCTAGAAAGAAAACCCAACTAAACCTACTGTAATCATCTGTGACAACTAGGCAATACATCTTTTTCATTAAGCTTTTTACAAATGTTGGACCAAACAAATCCATGTGCAACATATGTAAAGGTTGGCTGATTGAACTTACTGTTTTGGACTTACAAGAAGCTCTATGTTGCTTTCCCTTTTGACAAGCAACATAGGTTTGATTATTTTCAAAAAGTTTTAAAGGTAAACCTCTTACAAGATTTCCCTTAACCAGTTTATTCATAGTTTTGAAATTTATGTGTCCAAGCCTCATATGCCAAAGTTTAGATTCATCAGATGTGGCTTTTGCAAAGAGATAAGTTAGACCTCCTTTAGGAACAATATTCTTTAAATCAACACTATACATATTGTTCTTTCTAGGAACTTTAAGTAAAACTTGACTTTCATCAGTTAACTTAAAGTTTGGAGATAAAACAATACATTCAGTGTCATTAAAGAGAACACTATTCTTTTTGTCACACATTTATGAGACACTAAAAAGGTTAAACTTTAACTCTCTTACAAAATACATATTCTCAAAATCAAAATTACTAGTTTTAATTGTACCTCTGCCTGTGATTTTTCCTCCTTTAGGGTTACCTCTAAAGGCAACATATCCTCTATCAATTTCTTCAAAGTCAGTAAGATAGGACATGTTCCATGTCATGTGCCTTGAGCATCTACTGTCAATCACTCCTTTTTCTAGCAAATTTTGCTGTGGATTGCCCTGCACATAAGGTAAGAAAATTAGTCTCTTTTGGGGACCCAAGCCATCACTAACTTGGATATGCCTTGTGCATCAATATAATCAAACCTTTTTAGAATGGTTGATGTTGTTGTGTTTAGAAACATGGTCTATTACTTTAGTCTTTGGTTTCCAAACCTAACAAGTTGAGGCCTTAATAGTGTTAACCTGTTTTCCCTTAACAGCATTAAGTACTGCTTTTGGCCTAGCAGCATAAACTACTGCTTTTGGCCTAGCAGTTTAACTTTCTTACCACTAACATTATTAAACCTTTCATTGTTTTTAGTTGCTATTTTGTTGTTAATGGGCCTTCTAACAGTTGAATATGAGATAAATTTACATAATTTTTAGAAAGATATGACATTGGTCTGGCAGCATTCACTGTTGTTTTTGTGTAGGCAGCATTAACTTGTCTAGCAGTATTAACTGATACTAAACTAGACTTCATTAGTACTGCTCTTGGAACTATTATTCTTTTTAACACAGGGTGAGTCTTTTTAGCAAAGTATTGATGATTCACCCTTTGAGCATTGTTCCAAATAGGTTTTTTGTATTTGTAAACTAGGTTTCTGATTCACCTTTTTACAATCTACCTGCAAGTGATCAAAACTTCCACAAACATAACAAGCTTTATTAAACATCTCAAAATTACTTCCTAATCTTTGAGACATCATATTATTCCAGTTTCTTTGATTTCCTCTAGGAGCATGAATGTTTTGCCTATTTTGCTCAACATGATTGACAGTTTTCCTAGCATCATTTCTTGCTGTTTTAGGTTTGACAAACTCTATTTTTAGCAAAACAAGGACTTATAAGATTTCTTTTCATCTTAGCCTGAGGCCACATCATCTCCTTCATATCAGACACCCAATCCTCAATAATTAGAGCACGATTATTCTTCATAACTGCTTTAGGCTTTGCTTCACTAGCCTTAGCTTCACTGTTCTCAGCTACAGGGCTATAAATAGATTATAGGCTCACTTGTAAACTCTTCTGAAACTAGAGAATACAAAATTAGTTTTGGTAGGCAAAAATTTTCCTTTAAAGGGAGGTGGACAACATTAACGCGCGCGCGCGCGAGCGCTAGTGAGAGAGAAGCGCGCGACTTATCAACTATGACATTCATTAGTTTAGACTTAATTTTTATATTAATTCTCAAAATTTTCTACTGTTAGCTTATTTTCATCCTTTGTTTTCGAGGCCATTTCCAACTTCACTTCTAATCTCTGTAATGGCTACTTCTCTATAAACTAGAAGTTCTTGCTTCTACAGACTCTAAACCTGTTTTATAAGCAATAGCATTTAACTTAGATGTCCTTAAGTCTTTTAACAGTTGTTCATTTTGTTCTTTAAGAATTTTAACATTTTCCAAACAAGATGATGAACAGTTTGAATCAGTAGATACCTTAGAGTTTGAACTTGTAGAAGAGTAAGCCATGAGTGCAAAGGGTTTTGTTTGGACCTCTTCTGCTTGATCACTCAATCATGACCAGTAACCCATCACAAGACACCAAAGCATTAGAAGTAGTTGTCTTCACTGGAACAACCCTTCTTGTGTTCTCCCTATTCCTGGTTTCTTGGTTCCTTAGAGCACTGCACTCCCTTGCAAAGTGTCCCCTTTTGTGACAGTTGTAAAACTCTACATTGGACTTATCAAACCTAATGGTCTCAGTACCATTCACAGTAAACTTCCTTCCAGTGTTCTTTAAGAATCTCCTTGCCCTCATTGTTAGCATAACCATCTGCAACCTTAAATCCATCTCTTCTAAATCATCAGGATGAATTTGTTTCAAGTCCTCATTGTCAAGTTGTGGACTGTTTGGTTGACTTGCAAAGAAAGCACAGATGACAGCATCACTCAAGTTGTCAATTGTTGTTGAATTAACAACAGTAGCTTGAGTGCTAGCAGTTGTAGCACAATGAGCAGTATTAAGTGCTCCATTTGTACTGTTGTTTACGGACATAAAGGCTACGTTTTGTGTGTTTGTGCTTGAGCTTGATGTCCCTTTGATCTCAAGTTCATAGATCTTCAGATTGTTTGTTTAAAGAATCATCAAGCTTAATGTATCTATCTCAGGCTTGTTCCTCCATACAATGGTATGTGTGTTCCATTCTGGTGACAGACTTCTTAAGAACTTCTGATTCACATCTTCTTATGAGATACTTTCACCATGAATCTCCAACTAACTGATAAGCTTTTAAAGCCTATCAAAGGGGTTGATCTAACACTCTATCTAGATGTATAAAATTTCATACCGCTGCTTAGTAGATTCCTTTGAGTACTTTTTTATAGCAACGATTTCCGTCCAAAACCTCTTCTTAACAGCCTGCAGTAATGACTTGGCATCTTTGATAGAGTTAAACTTCAATTGATGTTCATTAGGGATTCCCATCAATAAAGTGCTTCTTGCCTTCAACTCTAACCTCTTTTATGCCTTTTCTTCAGCAGTTGTAGTAGTAATTGTAGTGTCAACACCTTTAACAACTTTTGTTATTGGAGGTGCATTACCATTCTCTATGAATTCCCATAGAGAATAATCAATTATATGTATGTAGTATTCCATCCTCATCCTCCAAAGTTCATACTCACCTGGTTTGAGCATGGGCACTTTTGAAGCAGCCACCATATGTGCTGAGTCTTGATCCATCTCTTTGTAACAAACAGACCTTGTGTGTAAAAGCAGTTTCTTCTTTATTCAAAGCTTCTCAACAAGCTCTGATACCACTTGTTGATCCCACTTGAATAGATCTTGAATTCCTTAGCTTGTGTAAGGTTTAGTTATGCAAGGTAAATCCTACACAACTATGGTAGAAACTTTGTAAAATATATCAAAGACTATGTGAAATCTAATCTTTGATCAATAAGAAGAATATGCAATAGAACAGTAATTCTAATGAACACACAGATTAACAAACAAAGCTTCAATATATTAATACGAATACTCTAACTAGTATTAGGGTTACAAAACCTTGAAGCTATAACGATATCAAAACAAAAGATTCAAACTCTATGCCCTAAGACCTCCTTTTATACACCAAGGAGTCCTAGTCGATTTACAATATATTCCTAAAACTTAGAATATTCACTATGATCTATTCTATAAATAACTCATACTTATCACATAAGTAATCATGATCTCTAATCAATCTTTATCCTTTCTTCTGTCTTTATCCATTCTCTTTTGACAGTAAAAGCTCTTTCAGCAGTCTTAATCTTTGAGCATGGAACGTTTTGTACTACATCATTAAACTTAGCATCACTAGTATAACTTATGACACCAGCACATTAACTTGTGTACAAGGCAGTAGTAACTACTTAGAATCTTTTCACAATCTTCACACAGCGACAAACTGTTGTGAATTAAGGGCTTTTACCAAGTTTCTACTGCAGTTCAACACAGTACTGGCCAAGAGAAAGACTTAGTACTGCCAAGCGAAGTTAGTACGTGCTAGTGTTACCATAAGTACTGCATACAAAATGTTAGTACTGTCAGTTTATTAGTACTATTAGTTATAATAGTTAGTATTATTAGTTAAAATAGTTAGTACTGCTTATGTGATATGCATGAGATATATTAATTAGGAATAGATATGCATGATCATGTAACGTGTTTTGTAAGCCCATTAGGGTTTCCTTGGTGTATAAAAGGAACCATACGGCATAGATCTAGATATCAAGTTTTATATATTTTTCATAGCAAAAATAGTTAGTATTCATAGTTTTCAAGGTGTATCTGTTAACATTTGAATGTTTTATAATATACTGAAAGTTTTAGCAAATCTTTTTTACTGTTTCATTAATCGTAGTATTTACAAGCTATATTCCGCATAGTTTGTAGTATTTACAATCTTAGTTCTACCATAGTTGTCTTGGATTTATCCAACACAACTAAGCTTTAACAAGCTAAGTAAGATCTATTCAAAAGGGATCAACAAGTGGTATCAGAGCTTGTTGAGAAACTTTGAATAAGAAGAACACTGCATCTATACAAAATATCATATTCAAAGAGAAGATGGAGTCACAATCATAAACTACCCAAACAGTGTTTTTGCACCTAAAAACTTCCAGTACTCAAACTAGAGACTATGATTCTCATAGCATGAGAATGGAGCAAAAACATACTCACGCTTTTTATGCTCTTTAGGAGGTTATAGTGAATGGTGATGCACCTGCTATTGCATCAGCTAGTGCTGGTACTGAAGGTCCCATTCCTCCTAAAACTGCTGAACAAAAGCTAGCAAGAAAGAATGAATTGAAAGCTAAAAGCACTCTTTTGTTGGCCATTCCCGATAAGCACCTATTTAAGTTTCATGGAATCAAGGATGCAAAGACCTTATGGGAAGCAATCAAGGCCAGGTTTGGAGGCAACAAAGAATCAAAGAAAATGCAGAAAACCATTCTGAAGCAGCAATATGAGAATTTTGCTGCATCAAGATCTGAAGGACTGGATAAAACCTATGATAGGTTTCAAAAACTCATCAACCAATTGGAAATTCATGGTGAAGTTGTCTCTCAGGAAGATGCAAATCTGAAGTTGCTGAGAAGTCTACCATCAGCTTGGAACAATATTGCTTTAATCATGAGAAACAAATCTGATCTAGACACATTGAGCATGGATGATTTGTATAATAATCTGAAGGTGTATGAATCTAAGATTAAAGGCCAATCAAGCTCAAGCTCAAACTCTCAGAATGTGGCTTTTGTATCTTCAGAAAACACTAGCGGTACTAATGAAGCAGTTAATATTGCTCATGATGTTACTACTGCTAGTTGCATAGGGACAAACTTCCTTCTCAACTTATGCTGATGAAGACATGTTTTCCTTCTTGCTATCAATCTAAATAGTCCACAATTTGGACAATAAAAGATCTATAAGTCAGATTGATACTGATGATCTTGAAAGATATGGATCTCAAATGGCAGGTTGGCCCATTGCTTACCATGAGGGTGAAAAGATTCTTAAAGAAGACATGAAAGGAATCTATTTCAATGCAAAGAGAAACTGGTAGGAATTGAAATACAAGGTTTAATGTTACAACTGCCACCAGGAGAGGCCATTTGCTAGAGAATGGGGTAGGGCAACCAAGGAATCGGGAATAGAAATGTGAGATGGTCCCCAAGAAGGAATGCACCAATTATACATCTACTATAAAATGCCTTTGTTGTTCAAGTAGGGATAGGTGTGTTATGATTGGAGCTTCAGGCTGAAAAAGGCATCACAAACTTTGCTCTAAATGGCCGTATACATCCCAAGGTTCATCAAGTTCCCATACAATTCAGACTCTGAGGTACATACATGCTCTAAAAGATTGTCTTAAAATAATATGAAACTCTTCAAAAACAGTATGATCAACAGCGTGAAGCTCTTAATAAATCTAATCTAGAAATTATAGTTATCAAATGGGATTAGAATCATTAGAAGCTAGCATAGTTGTACATGAAAATAAATGAAGATTGTTTATGCAGAAATATTGCATTGTTTAAAGTATGATGTCCAAGTTAAAAGAATTTCTATCAATACCTTAAAAATCATTATAAGAAGGCTTTAAAACAGAAATGATGATTTTAAACTTAAACTAGAAATTTTGAAAAAATCATCAAGAATCTAACTAAAGTGATAAATATCAAATAAGTGCTAAAGACAAAACTATCTTAAGTTATGAAGTCAAATGAAAATAGAGTGAAGTGGTTCATAGTGTGTTTAACAGTAGAGAAAGTGATGTAGATGATAGTCCAGTAAATGATAGATTCAAAATAGGTGAAGGGTTTCATGTAGTTCCCCCTCCCTACACTAGGAACTACATGCCCTCAAGACCAGACTTATCCTTTGTTGGGTTAGATGATTTTGTCTATAAGACTAAATTGAGTGAAACTGAAACTAGTATATCTAAGACTAGTAAGGATATTGTAGAAAAGTCTAAAAATGTTAGGCCTAGTGCTCCTATCATTGAAGATTGGGACACTGATAGTGATAATGATAGTGTGTTTAGACCTAAATCTGATCAGACAATACCAAAGTTTACTAAAATCAATTTTGTCAAATCTGATGAGAATGTGAAATCTGTTAATAAGGAAAACACACATAGGTAAGTAGAGTATCCTAGGAAAAGTCAAAGTCCTAGGGATAATAGAAGAAACTGGAATGGGTTGATGACTTAGAAACTAGGAAATGGTTTTGAGTCTATAAAGAAAGCTTGTTTTGTTTGTGGGAGTTTTAATCATTTAATCAAAGACTGTGATTTTTATGACAAGAAAATGGTAGAAAAACCAGTGTTGAATAATAAGGGAAGGGTTACTGGTCAAAGGGAAATTAGACCAGTATGGAACAATGCTCAGAGGGTGAACCACCAAAATAAATTACTTCAACTCCACACATCCTAAAAGGAATTTTGTTCCAACGGCAGTTGCAACAAAGTCTTGACAAGTACCAGTTAATACTGCTAAGCAAAACTCTCCAAGAGCAGCAGCATCAATTAGTACTGCCAGGCTTGTTAATACTGTTTCCCTTAAATCAAAAGTGAATGATGCATTACCCAAAACATATTCTCATTTTAAAGCACATTCACCAGTAAGAAGGGCTTTTAACTAAAAATTAGCAGCTAAAACTAATAATTTTAATGAAAAAGTTAAAACTGATAGGGTTAACAATGTAACTACTGCTGGGCCAAAAGCAGTAGTTAGTGTTGTTGTGGGAAATGGGAAAAATGTTGTTAAGTCCTCAACATGCTAGATTTGGAGAGTAACAGGAAATGTTATTGACCATACCTCCAAAGACAGTGGATCATACATGCTTAAAAGATTTGACTATGTTGATCTACAAGGCAGACTCAAGTCAGCTATAGCTTGGGTCCCCAAGAGAAACTAATTCTCTCATTTTGAGTGCAGGGTAATCCACAATATACTTTACAGGATCAAGGGATTTTTGATATTGGATGCTCCAGGCATATGACAGGAAACAAGTCATTCCTTACAGATTATCAAGAGGTTGATGGTAGATTTGTTGCATTTGCAGGAAGTCCTAAAGGAGGTAAAATTACTGTAAAAGGTAAAATTAGAACTGGGAAATTAGACTTTAAAGATGTATACTTTGTAAAGGAACTTAAGTTTAACCTTTTCTCTGTCTCATAAATGTGACAAGAAAAACAGTGTTCTTTTCACTGAGACTGAATGTCTTGTTCTATCTCCTGATTTTAAGCTACTTGATGAAAGTCAAGTCTTACATAAAGTTCCCAGACATAACAACATGTACAGTTTTGATCTAAAGAGTGTTGTTCCTTCAAGAAGTTTGACTTGTTTATTTGCAAAGGCTACAATTGATGAGTCTAATTTATGGCATAGGAGGCTTGTTCATATAAACTTTAAAACTATGAACAAACTTGTAAGGGGAAACCTTGTTAGAGGTTTGCCTTCAAAGCTTTTTAAAAATGACCATACTTGTGTTGCTTGTCAGAAGGGAAAGCAACACAAAGACTCATGTAAGACCAAGCTTGTGAGCTCTATCAGCCAGCCTTTACAAATATTACACATGGATTTGTTTAGTCTAACATTTGTAAAGAGTCTAAATAAAAAGATGCATTGCCTTGTTGTCAGTGATGACTTTAGTAGGTTTAGTTGGGTTTTCTTTTTGGCCTCTAAGGATGAGACTTGTGGAATCCTTAAAAATTTTATCACATGCATAGAAACCCAGATAAATCTTAGAGTTAAAATTATCAGATGTGACAATGGAACTGAGCTTAAAAATAATGAATCACAAGACATATTGCCTTGTTGTCACTTATAACACCCTGTGTTTTCAAGTCATTGATGACGTCGATAAATCCACAATGTACCTTTTGTATTGTACGCATTTGCTTTAAATCATAAATGTTAAGCTAAATCGCGTAAGCCTACTACATTTTGGGCTGAAGTAGTTAGTACTACTTGTTATGTTTATAAGCTTAATTTTTCTTAAATTTCAGTTTTAGACCCGTTTTTACCGGGTGCGTTTTACCGTTTCTTTTCGTTTAGCATTCAAACGACCTCCGTTTTAGTTCTAGTTTTCTTTATTTTTCAAGTTAAGTTAATTAGAATTTAATTTTGATTTTTAATTTAATTTAGCATTTATTTTTCTTAATTTTTAATATTTAGGTTTCCCGATACCTTATTCTGTTCCCCGTATTTAATTTAGATTTAATTTTAGGATTTCCTTATAACTAATTTTGTTTCCCGTAGTTTTTAAGATCCCTATTTCCTATATTTGTTTCCCGTAGATTAAATTAAGTTTTATTTAATTTTAGTTATAATCATATCAGTTTCTCCATCATTCAAATTCTCATCAAACCAGGATAAATTTCAATTGCAGCCTCGTTGGGACATACGACCCGGGAATATCTCTTCCGGAATCTTTTTATCATTGATTTGCCTAGTAGTATTTTATATATATACTATTTTGCGAATCAATTTTTGGCGCCGTTGCCGGGGAGGCATTTGCTACGATTTCTATCCGACTTTGATCTGAACTTATCTTATTATTAATATATCATATTAAAAAACACAAAAATATTTTTCTTTTCTTTTTATTAGTACATATCATATAAAAAAAAAAAAAAAATTTCCAAGAACGAACCATATACACTCAAGTTGACCCCATAAGCATGCGTAGCATCATAACATTAGGTGTCAGATAACATAACTTCCACCTGAGGTTTCTAGAGCATCGTACACCACAATAGTTTAATACTAAGTAGGATTATCTGATGTAACAAGTTAACTAGGCAGAACGTTCTTATCCTTTTTTTTTAATTCCTACTTAAAATTACATTTTCTTCAATTCATCACGGAACAATAAAAGCAATTTAAACTTGGTCTCCTCACATATAGAAGACAATTCATAATAAGAATTCAGCCCAACGCATCACAGATCATGAAGAAAACCTCCAGCAATACTAACAATCCTTATACTAGTCAATTAAGAAATACTACTATCAGTGACAAAACCATAATAGATTTAGGGATTTGATCCTTGATTCTGCTCCAGCCAAACGATTGAATTTTGAACAAGAAAACCTAAACAAGACCTTATAACTTTCCATCTCTCAAACCCCATGAACATTAATTAACAGTTCCCTACCAGATTAAACTTAAAACCCTAATAAGGTTTACGTCCAGTTAACAGCCAACGAATGAATAAACCAAAAACCTAAAAACTAGGGTTACGGTTAAACAATATGGAACAATCAGATCTTGAATGATACGACGATAAGCACCTGCAGATCCAAATTAATAATAATATGAAAACCCAAGATTAGATTTTCGTTCAACGATTCAGCATCAAAACAACCACAATCAAGCAAACATTAGATAAATTATGAAACCGCAGCAAGGTAACCCAACAACACAATAACGAAACCCTAACAAGATAGTCGTTGAAAGATAGCCCGCACGAAACCCTAATGAAAAACGATTTATAAACCCTAAGATGAGTTGACTCCCTATAACATATTTATAACAAAACGAAATCAAGAGCAAATCAACAAGAGTAATAAATCAACTTTGAGGTTTTTAAGGGTGTATACTCGATTGCCGCGACAAGGAGATGAGCGATTTGGATAAATAAAACAAAGATAAGCCACCACACACCGCAAACCAATCAAGTTCTGATACACGCGTGAACCCAATAATCTAAGGATTAATAAGGAGAATGTTTAAGATAGGAAGAATATAATCAGATTGGAATGGGTGGTGATGGCGGCTGGAGATCGCCCCTAGAGAGAGTTTTTTTAGGGTAATCTAATCTAATGTTAAAAACCAAAATATCAAATAAAAATCAAGATTAATTTTCACTCCCCAGAAACGGCGCCAAAAACTTGATGTGCTATCATTGTATGGTATATTTAAGATGATTTAAGTTTTAAATTTATATTTTGCCGACTCAACCAAAAACAACACTTTAACGGGCAGTGTACCCCATCGGTAGTAGTTTCATGGTAAGTAGGGTGTCGAACACTTGAAGCGAGGTTAAATCTATCAATTTAATTAATATCTTGGTTATCTAATCTATGTTAATTCTATTCTAAACCTATGTCAGTCTAAATCCTAATTCTAATAGGAAAAATGGGGTTTTCAGCCTCTTGGCAAAAGGTTGATTTCATGGGAATGTAAAAAGCAGACTATAGTTGCAAACTCTACTACTGAAGCAGAGTATGTTGCTGCTGCTAATTGCTGTGGACAGGTGTTATAGATTCAAAATTAAATGCTTGATTATGGGTTCAACTTCATGAACACCAAGATTCACATTGATAATGAAAGTACCATTTGTATTGTGAAGAATCTAGTGTTTCATTCTAAAACCAAGCACATTGAAATAAGGCATCATTTCATCAGAGATTCTTATGAGAAAAGTTGATTCAAGTGATCAAGATTCATACAGACCACAATGTTGCAGATCTTCTTACAAAGGCTTTTGATGTTAGCAGGTTTAACTTTCTGATTGCTTGCATTGGATTACTTAATTTCTGAAGCATTGTTTGAGGGGAGGTTAATTAAGACTGGATGAAAGGAAATGTAACATTCAGCAGAAGTGGATGAAGGGTCAGGACAACCCACTGATCCCCAACACACATTCACATCTACTCAACTCTCTAATGAAGAACCAATCACTGTTTTATAATCATATCAACTTCAAAAGAACCACAAACCTAGAAAGCCAAAAAAAAAGGGAATCCACTAAGATATCTAAGTTCTAGTAGACTTTTACCTTGTTGCAGATGGATTGTCTATAGGCGTGGGATGACAAAATGGATAAGGGCTGCCCTATTGCTTCTAGCTTAGAAGCAGAGCAGGACAGTGGTAACATAAATATGACCCAATCTATGGTAACACTTAATGAATCTCTTCCTTAGGGAACTTATTCAGTTAGTGTTTCTAGGTGCCATAGTTACCTTAATGGGCGGTGTATAGCTTTAAACTAGGGTTTTGAGGTACTGCATATAACAGTCCAATGATCCACATCTCTCATAGTTTTACTGACCTTAGAATAGTAAGGAAGGACACATGAAACTAAGAATGATGGTATTTGTATAAACTATCTGATATTGTGAAGCAAAAGGAAAATTGAGATGTGTGAAACAAAAACAGAATGAGTGACTTAGTGAGCAAAAGAATTGAGAGATAAAATAAGAATAATAACAGAAAGAGAGTTTGTGAGAATCAAGATTGGTGATGGAAATACGTTTTGGAACAAATTATGTTAAATCGGTATCTCAAATGTTAATTACTGTCATAGGTATTAACTTCTAGTATTGCTGGCATATTTAGTACTGTAGTCAGGAAAAACTTAGTTTACTGCTGGGCTACACTTACTTTAGTACTGTCTAGGGCTATTCTTAGTACTTTTTTGATACCGTAGTTAATGTTTTGAGGTCTAACAGAATTTCTTCAATTAATATAGCCGTTGAGATGTTTTTGCCAACAACTTCGATTATAGGGGTCTATAATTTGGATATTTCTTGATCTTTCTTTCTCTTATAAGTTTTCTTCGAGATAAAGATTCAATCTTATTGGTTTAGGTCAATCACAACCTTAAGCTCTCTCTATAATATTTCAATTAACTTTGCCAAACTCACATACTCTCACAACCGCACCTATCCCAGATCTCAATCAACCTTTTCACAATCAACAATGGCTAATTTAGAGTTCTGTGATACACACAACATGGTCGCTTACTTTCACAAAATAGAAGGAAGTGAAGGTTTTCACCAGATAGTGGATTTTCTCAATACAAGTCACGTAAAGTATGCTCTCACTGAAAATCCTACTATCCATCTTTCACTCATCCAATAATTTTGGCAAACTGCTGCTGCAAACACCCTAGACTCCGGAGAAGTACAAATCACTGCTGTAATAGATGGGAAAGTTAAGCTTGTTTATGAGGCATCTATCAGGAGGCATCTCAAGTTAGAAGACTCTGATGGTATTACTACTTTGCCTAATACTTAAATCTTTGAACAACTTACACTTATGGGGTATGTTTCCAACTCTGACAAGTTGACCTTCCAAAAGGGTCACTTTTCCCCTCAATGGAGATTCTTAATCCATACCATTCTTCATTGTTTAAGTCCTAAGAAGACTGCTTGGGAACAATTTAGTAGCAATATAGCAACTGCTATCATTTGCTTGGCCACAAACAGGACTTTCAACTTTTCTAAAATGATTTTTGAAGGCATGGTGAAAAACTTGGATAGTAAGTCTAAATTTTTAATGTATCCAAGATTTATTCAAATCTTTTTGAACAAGCATAAGAGACATCTTCTACCTCACAACAGAACTTATATTGCTCCTACCCTCACACAAAAACTATTTAGCAATATGAGAAGGGCTTCCAAGGGATACACTAGGGTGGACATTCCTTTATTTCCAACAATGCTTGTTCAAGGTCCAATTCTGCAGGGTGAAGGATCAACAGTCCCAGTTGAGTCCCATCACACACCCTCAGGTGCTCCAACAACCTCACAACCACCACTTTCATCACCCTCAAGGATACCAACCAGACAGGAAACTGAGGTTCCTCAGCCCAGTTCTCCTACTTACACCAATGTAGCAGATGAGGCTGCATTCACAAGTGTGGATGTTGTTCATGGAGGGGCTGCCACTACTGTCTCTAGCATAGATGCAGGACAGGGCAGTGGTAACATCCCTAAGTCCCCTACCATGCCCCATGATTCACCTCTCCCAGGAGGTCACACACCTGGAAGTGATGAGGGCAGTATGACACTACATGAATTGACGGTTCTATGTACAAAATTGTCAAACAAAGTGGACAGCTTGGAGACAGAATTGAAGCAAACAAAACAAACCTATGGTGCTGCTTTAACTAAACTTATCAAAAAGGTAAAGAAGTTAGGGCAGACTATCAAGATAAGCCAAGATAGAAGGAGAGCCAAGATTGTAGTCTTAGATGATGAGGAGAGTTTAGAGGATACTTCCAAACAGGGGAGGATGATAGAAGACATTGATCAAGATTCAGGAATTTCCTTGGTTACTCCTACAAAGGTTAGTAGTCAAGAAGACCAATCTGAAGATCAGTTAGGAGTTCTTAGTGCAGCTAAAGTTCTTGCAGATGCAGCCAAGAAAAATGTCAATACTTATACTAGAAGAAGAAGAGCAGTTAGTACTGGCAGTGAAGGAGTTAGTACTGCTAGTAGGATATTTAGTACTGCTGTAGAATTAGTTAGTACTACTGGTGCATCAATGCCAGTTAGTACTGCTGGTATGGTTCAACAAGTTAACATCATTATTCCTTCATCAAGTGAAACTACAAAGGATAAGGGTAAAGCCATTATGCAAGAGTCTGAGCAACCAAAGAAGATCAAAAAGAGAGTTCAGATTCAGATGAGCATTAATGAAGAATTAGCTCAGAAGTTGCATGAAGAAGAACAAGCAAGATTTAATGAAGAACTAGAAGCAAAGTTTAATGCAGAACAAGAAGAGCTACATGCAAGTGAGACTACTGAAGATGAAGCTAATCTCCCAGTTGCTGATATTGATTGAGATGATGTTCAAGCTTAGATTCAAGCAGATGAGGATCTGGCTCAGAAACTGTTAAGGGAAGAAAGGGAAAATCTATCCATTAAAGAAAGGGAAAGACTACTTGCAAAACTCATTGACAAGAGAAAGAAGCTACAAGCTACACAGCGATATGAGGCAATCAGAAATAAACCTCAAACCATGTCTCAACAAAGAAAGACCATGTGCACATATATGAAGAATATGGCAGGATACAAGATGGAACACTTCAAGGGAAAGAGCTTTTATGAAGTCAAGGAGATGTTTGATAATGTTTACAAACAGGTTACCTCATTTGTGCCTATAGAAGAAGAAAGTTCAAAAAGGCAAAAGACTGGAGAAGGCTCAGAACCAACTGAAGAACTAAAAGCAGATGAGATATCACAAGAGGATTTACAACAAATGATAATGGTAGTTCCAATGGAAGAAGTTTATGTTGAAACCCTACAGGTCAAATATCTAATTATAGACTAGGAGGTTTACTCTAAAGACACAAGAAAGTATTGGAAAATTATCAGAGTTGGAAACCATACAAAAGCTTATCAGACCTTTGATGATATGTTAAAGAAATTTGATAAAGATGACCTGGATATGCAATGGAGTTTGGTTAAAGAAAGACTCAGTTCAACATATCCTAATGATGACAAAGAAAGAAAATTATGGGTTGAATTAAAGAGGTTATTTGAACATGATATTGATGACATTCTGTGGAAGCTTCAAAGGTATATGCATGATCCTTTAGTATGGAAGGTTTATGATACATGTGGTGTTCATCATGTATCTTCATTAAGAGGACATGATATATTCATGCTAGTTAAGAAAGATTATCCATTGACTAGAGGGATTCTGACTTTGATGTTGGCTAACAAGCTTCAAGTGGATGAATATTCAAAAATGGCAAACAAACTTTTAAGGAAAATCTTCATACTAGCAAACAGACCAAGACAAAAAGGTGTTTGGAAGCATCCTCTCAGCACAGATGGTTTAATTTGAAGAAACTTAATGATTAACAAGATGAATATCAAGTTTAGGGGTGGAGTGTTGGGAATTAGAGGATCTACACTTATATGCTGCTGGTTCAAGTTTCTACTGCTGGATGAAGAAACTAATGCTGCTGAAGATTAGAGAAAACAGTCTAAGTCATTAGTACTATTAGCGTTATAGTTAGTACTGCCAGTACAAAGTGTTAGTACTGCCAGTTTATTAGTACTGTTAGTTATAACAGTTAGCACTATTAGTTATAATAGTTAGTACTGCTAAAGTGATATGCATGAGATATATTAGGAATAGATATGCATTGATCACTTGACGCGTTTTGTAAGCCTATTAGGGTTTCCTTAGTGATAAAAGGAACCCTACGACATAGATCTAGATATTAAATTTTTTATAGTTTTCACAGCAAATATAGTTAGTATTTATAGTTTTAAGGTTATTTTGTAACTTTGATTGTGTTTAATATATTGAAAGTTTAGCAAGATCTTGTTTTACTGTTTCATTGTTCTTCTTAGTATTGCAAGCTAGATTCCGCATAGTTTGTAGTATTCTCAATCTTAGTTTCTACTATAGTTGTTTTGGTCACACCCCCCTACACCTCACACACTCACAGCCCCCAATATATCCAACACAACTAAGCTTTAACAAGATAAGTAAGATCTGTTAAAAGGGGATCAACAATGTCAACAAGCACCCTTTAGGCGGAGAAACCCGTACACGTCGCTTACACTTTTTTTGGTACTAAGCTAAATACCGAGTTCTACTTGAGGATTAGAACCAATCTAACACACTATGTATTTTATGGCCTAAATTCTAACCTATCATTCACATATTGATACACACAACACACAACATACAACACAAGATATACAAGATGAATGATTATCACAAACGTGATGACACAACTAAACTATTAACACTTGAAGCTTGACGTCTTCTTGAGTGTTCTTCGTCACTTGTAATGGATTATGTAACAAGTATAATGATCAAAGAATATAAAAGATAAAAGATGTATGTGAAAAATATTTTACAAGAGTTGTCTAAAATGAAGACTTAAGGTTGCTATTTATAGGAAAACCTTTGAAATTCAAATGTTGTCCCAAACAGCTGGACGTTGCGACCCATGAATCCACCAAAGCCTGGATTCATGCCTTGTTAAGGTGGATCCATCCGAGGAGCTGGGACAACATTTTTTCATTTTATGATTAATCTCAAATCTATACAAAATATTGTTTTGTACTTATTAAAACTAGTTTAATAGATTCTTCTAGAACAAAATATTTCTTATCACCAATAAGGAAAGATTTTCTAGATTTGGAAAGATTTGAAAAGATTGTTTCCACTTATGGTTAATCTTATTTTGTCTTACATGATTAATATAACTAGCTTATAATTAATCATGTGTTAACTTAAATCATTTGATTAGAAAAGGTTTATGCAAATGATAATATTTTTCTTTGATCATTAACTATGTTTAATAATGCCATATTCATACCTTAAGTGATTTGTCGTCGTCAAGTAAACTTTTGACTAAATAACTTGTTTACGTAAACTTTTACGTAGTATGACATTATATTTGTTATTATCAAAACATGAAGATCATTAAATATAAATATCATTTTTGCCGTTGAATAATTTGTATTAACAATTTCCCTTTTTGATATGACAAAATATAAACTCATGCCCTTATTTTAAAAGAAACTTACTAAATAAGTATTAGTGGTTGAGTTTACATTTCTTCTTCCCCCTTTTTTGTCATGCAAAAGTTTGTAGAGGCCTTCCTTGCATGTCTTGTTTTGACGAATGCTAAGTGACTTGGTAACGAATATAAAGTAAAAAAAAAGACTAGATGCAAGTGCTCCCCCTTGGTGTATACTCCCCCTTGTTTGGGCACCAAGTAATCGAGCTATGGATGCGTTGCTACAAAACAAAGTTAGTATATATATATATATATATATATATATATATATATTATATATATATATATATATATATATATATATATATATACGACAATCACAAATGCACGCATATATAATGAACATCCATCATCAACACAACAAATGAAAATAATATTAAATCCATTATACAAGATAGAACATAAAATTTGGCATGAAAGCCATTACATGATAAGCTTAAACTAGAAAATTAAAGAAAACAATTAAAATGGGATAGAAAACATTTTCCCATATAATCCGAGGGGTGAGGTGAGATGGTTATGCGGCTAATGCAGAAAGTAAGGTGGGTGTGATGAAGAGCCGAGGTGGTGTCGAATGTATGAGAACATGTAGTTGACACGGTTTTGGAGCATTTGGATTTCATGCCTTGTGGTGCTACAACATTGACAAAACATGTTGTGGAGGTGAGGCATGTCATTTGGATGAACAAAATCCAAGATGTTTGGAGGATTGGGAAAATCTTGATTTCCAAGATTTGGTGGTGGATGGTGAATGTTTTCAAGTGGAGGTGCATTATTATAGAGGAGAGGTGTGTTGTTGTTAATGTTAACAAACAAAGGTTGGGTTGATGGTAATGGTTCAAATCCGGGTGGTGGATTTGGAAAACCAGGAGGTGGTCGAGAGACACGTGGTGGTGGAGATGGATTAGAAGGGCCCGGTGGCCAATTATCCATGGTTTGAGCATAGGGATCATTTGGTGACATTTCGTCGGGTAAGAGGAGTTCTTTGAGGTTCTAGTTCTTTTCTGAATTGACAAACTATGTTTAGGTGGGTGTTGCAACGTGAGTTGGGTGTTGGGGGCTCACTCGGTGTCGATGAAGTAGGTGTGTGTTGTGCTTTTGTAGTGAGGATTTTGAATGGAGCTGAGCTGGTGGAAAGGATTTCCTTGTCTAGAAAAGGTAGTGAAAGAGTTCTCTCATTTGGTTGTTCCTCACTTGAGGATGTGAGATTGACATAGATTATATACTTGACACTTATTTCTTACAAATTTTCTTTTGACAGTTTGGTGTGAATTGTTTTGATTATGAATAGTCATGTGATGAACTAGTAAGGTATGTAATGGAGAATGTGGAAGAAAATGTAAGGAAAATGGTGTTTGAGGATGATGATTATAAGGAGAAAGTGGTGATATAAATTGTATAATGGTTCTTGGATTATATGGGGAACATGTTATATCCTAAGGTTTAAGATCCCACATAGTATCATATAGCCTGGTTATAAGATAAGGTAGAAAAAGTTAAAAATCAAGAAAATCTGAATTTTGGCGTCTTTCCAGGGGAGTCACGGATCCACCGTAACAGCGTACGGATCTACCTTTTGGTGGATCCGTGGATCGCAGTTGTCAACAAAAATGACCAGAACTTTGGTTTTTCTTCCAAAATTCAAAACAAATTATTATTCAAATATCATTGTGCTACAATATCCACACGATATATCATGATAAATAAGTGCGTAGTTTCAGCATCTTAGATCAAGCATGCATAACATTCATAAGCATATAGTTTACCAAAATAGCATAGTCTAGTGCAAAGATACTACAAGCAAATATTAAGATAGTATTCTTCAAATGGCAATTCATGATTCTTAAAGATACTCCTAATCTAAAGTTGATCCATGGATGGCTAATATCCTAGCAAAGGAGATGATTGGTTTGAGATTTCCCACGACGGATGGAGAGTAGGTATGTCATATTAACTTCTTTAACTCTTATTCCTCTTTCTTAAATTCTTCCTTATGATGGAACTCATCATTCGATAGTGTAAGACGAATTGTAGAGTATGATGAGGATGTTTAGCAAGAATGAATCGGTAAAGACAAGTAATGAGTAAACCACATGGAAGAGGACAATCGACTCTATTTTTAACACTCTCCATTTTATGAGCAATGAAGTAGGTAAGGTTAAAGTTTTAAGAGTTTTTGAGATGATAGAGCATGCTGGCAGAGCATGCATCTATGGAGCTTTTGTGAGTTTTGTTGGAAACACGAAAAGTGTCGGTCACTTCCAAGTTGTAATAGTCTTAGCTCGTAGTTTATGTAATGATTAGATTAGTAATCTAGTCTGGCCCAAGACCCATGGGAAGCCCATTAGAACCCATGGGCCGGCCACAATCAATAGGGAGTTATATTAATCCATCTCAAGGCTTGGGAGAGGGGTTGGTTGTTCCAAATTCCTTCTTTATACAATTTTATCATTTTCCATACAATCTCTCTCTAACTTCTACAACCAAAATCTTCACTCTTGTTAATTGGTTTTTAATCATAAGATTACTTAGAATTTACAATTGGTATCAGAGCCATGGATGTGGTTGGTGTTTAGTTTTTTTGTGTTTTGATTGTGTTTTCAAAATACCTTTACAAAGAGCAAATAGTGATTTCAATAATTTTTTTGGCTTAAAAACCTTAAAGTCTTCATTTTTATTGTTCCTATGGGTTAGTAACACTTAGTTGTAAAAGAATTTTTGTAAAATCCATATTAAAAAATGTGTCCTTTTTTAGTTTGAAATTTAAGTTTTCATAGTAGTAGTTAGAACCGAACAAGATACATTTGTGTTGGAAACGAACGAGGAGAACCGAAACTAGATTTTACTATAGTTGGAACGAACGAGCTTTTTACTTTGGGAACCGAACTAGCCATTATTATTTGGGAACCGAACGAGCTAATTACTTTGGGAACCGAACGAGCTAATTACTTTGGGGACCGAACTAGCTAGGACCGAACCAGTGACAACCGAACTAGCTAGGACCGAACCAGTGACAACCGAACTAGCTAGGACCGAACTAGTGACAATCGAACTAGACAGGACCGAACCAGTTAATTTTTTTTGGTCAACCGAACTAGTGAAACCAAATTAAATTTAAACTTAACAAACTCATTTCTAAATTATACGGTTCTTTCTTTGACTTGTAAAATCCCGTGAAACAAACACTTGTTTTCCCGGTTTTGTCTAGAATTGTAAAATCCCGTGTAGTTTCATTTCAAGACTCAACAATCACGTAACCAAACACAATTTCTTTCTACCACCGATCGATCAATTTGTAATCTTTTTGATACCACAATGACGACTCTTGCGGATAAGTCACTTCTTTCTGGAGGAGACAACAAACCACCGATGCTTGAAAAACACTTGTATGATTCATGGAAAAGCAGAATGGAACTTTATATGATGAATAGACCACATGGAAGAATGATTCTTGCATCTGTTGAAAAAGGACCACTTGTTTGGCCTTCAATCACTGAGGATGGAGTAACAAGGCTTAAGGAATATGTTGAATTGACTCCAGCTGAAGCCATTCAAGCAGATTGCGACATCAAAGCTATAAACATCATTCTCCAAGGCCTACCAACTGAAATCTATGCTCTTGTGAGTCAACATCGTGTGGCAAAAGATCTTTGGGAGAAGATTAAACTGCTAATGCAAGGAACGTCATTAACAAAACAAGAACGTGAGTGCAAGCTGTATGATGAATTCGATAAGTTCACTTACAAGAAAGGAGAGTCGCTACATGAGTACTACTTGAGGTTCACTCTGTTACTCAATGATATGAACATCTACAAGATGCCATTGGAGCAGTTTCAAGTTAACACCAAGTTCTTAAACACTCTTCCTGATGAATGGAGCAAATTTGTTACTGATGTTAAATTGGTCAAAGATTTGCACACTACCAATGTTGATCAGCTTCATGCTTACCTGCAACAACATGAAAGGCATGCAAATGAAGTTCGTTTGATGCATGCACGCAACTCCGATCCTCTTGCTTTAGTTGCATCTCACCAATTAACTCAGCCAGCTTATCAATCTCATCTACACACTCACCCACAGTCTCAATCTCAACTTCACGTTTCACCATATCAGTCTTCACAATTTGTTACACCTTATCAAACTCAACAATTCACAACCAATCAATCAACACCTCTTTCAATTACTTATCCATCAAATGAGTACCAATCCACCGGTCACCACAACGTTTATTCTCCACAACCATCAATCCCACAATTGGAATATGCTCCCACAGCCTATCAACAGCAACAACCTGAATTTTCCCAACCAGACTCCAGTCTAGTTGTTCAAGTGTTCCAGAAAGGGGATGATCCAATTGATGCGATTAATCACATGATGTCGTTACTAACTGCTGTTGTCACATCCCGGTATCCTACTACCAACTATGATGGAAAAGTAACTGTGCAACCTGTTCAGGGGAGACAAACTACTTATGCTGCTGGAACAACGAGAAAATACACACCTGGAGAAAGTGGAAGCAACACGGGGAAACAACGGACTATCATCTGTTACAATTGCAAAGAGGAGGGTCATATTGCTAAGCAGTGTACTAAGCCCAAGAGGAAAAGGGATGAAACTTGGCTCAATGATGAAGTGTTGCAGGTCGAATCTCGCCAGGAATGGCTCAGATGCACTCACCGAGGTACACAAGCCAGATAATCTGAACTATGACTTATTCAATC